>VNJS01014204.1:0-29399 GCA_008042575.1 Drosophila watanabei | reverse complement strand
TCATAATAATTAGTTCAAGTACAGTTTGGATAGAACAAATTACATACGATTGCTGCATAATACCCTCTTTAGTTGAAGGGGCCAAAGGATCTTGCTTACCTCTTGTAGGGCCTTTTGTGTAATAAATGTATTGTGACTAAATGGTAAATAAAGGGAATCCAATAGCTAGGTATTTATTTAAGGAGATATTAAGAATTTTTTTTATAATAAATAACTGAAATCTTTTTTTGAAAACCAATTTATTTAATAAAGAAATTAAGTTCAATCTCTGCCCCCAAAAAAGTCTAGAGCTGTCTTTACGTAACCGCAAATATGAATAAAACATTTTCAGTTTTTATTCAACAACAACAAAAAAACCCTTGTAAAACCGCAGACATCATTATGAGAGGCGTTAAAAACATTTAACACAATCAGATCCCAGAGCATTCCAACTATAAATCAATAAAGCTGAAAACGCTTTTTTCACATTCTCTTTTTTTTTTGTTTTTTGGATAGTGCCGAGATGCCCACTGTTTATGACACTAACAAATGGCAAATTGTAATAAAAGGCAGCTGGAATAGGAACAACTAGATGGGTTGGCCTACAAATTACACTCGGAAAATGTGAAAATGTAGAACAAGTCCCGAAAGAGTTCTCCGCCGGAAACTTTACGATGGAATGGGACGCTGCAATGTGTTTTTCGGACCACTACAAAATTATGTTTTTTCGGTTTTACGAGAGATAACAAATTTTTATTGATGCCGAGAGGCAGGGAGGAGGAGGAGCTGGTGGCATGCTAGGAGAGCCTTCTCTAGTGGGCCGAAGGCCGCCGGGTTCAAAATGTCAAACTGTAATACAGTGGAAAGTGGGGCCCCGACAACGAAATCGAATGGCTATATGTACTCTTTAATGTGTATAAATACACAAAGAAAAAATGATTACGTGTTAAGGAATAATATTTTGAAATAAAAAACCTTACTTTTAGAATGCAATAATTAATTTTAGGCAGAAAAAATCTATAAAAAAAATAATGAAATTCGCTGAGAAGTTTTCAGTAAGAACATTAAAAACTTAGGTCTTATAAAAATGAAATATATTGAGTATTTTATTACACCTTAAACAAACATTTTCTTTTCACCCGTATCAGAATTTTTACTTACTCTATATATAAAAAATTCTTTAAGAAATGTAAAATTATTTTTAATCAAATTTTTTTTCAATGTATTCAGGGGAACTCTTACAACATTTCCAATATTTCAATATGCAAGCCGAAATCGAAGCAAAGTGCTGATAACGATTTCCGCTTTGTTGGGGTCCCCTTAATGACTTCATCTCGAAAGCGTTTTGTTCAGCTCTTAACTTTTCCCTTTTTTTTTTTTTTGCCGTTTTGTTGCCGATAAGCGTTGACACCATTAAAAATTAAAAAATATATATTTTTTCGTTGGCTTCGGCTGCTGCTCCAATTATAATTTCCATTGGAATGGGCATCAGCGATGGAGGCATCATTCATTTGCATTTTTCCCAAACTCGGACTTGGACTCGACTCGGCTTTGTCCCGCTGGGCTGCTATCAACGCACAAGTGACAAACTGGAAATTTATGATTTGAAAGTGTGTCGCCAGAGCCTTCACTCTGCCAGCGGAGTGTCAATGCAATAAACACTTTGGCGGGGACACGTTGCATGTGTCACCAGCAGCAGCAGCATCCCCATTGTCGTCTTGGTCGTGCCTCGGGCACTTAGATAAGACCTGCTCCGAACTCCGGACCTTTCAAGTGCCTCTCACTCCGCACCTCTCAGGCCACACTCCGCCCAGCCTACAAATTGTCCACCGAATATGCATTCCAAATGCCTGTAAGCGTCTTACTTGCTTGCAATCAAATAAATTTGGTTGTATCTGTTAATGGCTATGACTCTCTACCAGTGACCTAGGGCTGCACACCAGCGATAATGCTTGGCCAAATAAAATAGATTAAATCATAGTTATAACTGCTCAATTTGGTATGATTTCAATGCCCGAATTTACAAAAATAGAGCCAATGCAAATATGTATTTGAATCCCTGATTTGTATGGAATCGATGCATCCCTAAGCCGCACATCCTCTAAATTGGCCTCACACAAAGTGCGGTTTAAGTAGCCCGGCTCACAGCAGTTGACAACTGCAAAATGTTGATGATGACTTAATCTTGGCAGGCGGCTGCACAGCACACAGCACACAGCTCGTTCCCAGCAGCTGCAGCTCCTCCTGCCCCAACTCCCAACTCCACAACTGCAGAATCCGTGGCCAGTAGCAGTTGGCAAGAGTGGCATTCTTGGAGCCATGGCCATACTGCCAGGGCCATTACCAGACGCCATTTGGCTGCCGCATCTCCTGGCTTAACGAGTGTGTCCCTCCTGCCCTCCAGTCGGCTCTACTGCTGCTCTGCTCTTCGGCTCCTCAGCTCCCCGGCTCCTTTACTCCTCCCCGACAGTCAACAGTTAATCTGCAATTTTATTATAATTTGATTTTTTAATGCTCAGCGAGCAATGCGCGCGCTTCTTGGCTCGTTATATCCCGATGTCTGTCTCTAGCCGGGAGAGTTATGCTTTCTTTTAGCCGGAGTCGACGTTTTACGATGCGTTCTACATTGTAGCCACCATCCGCCCCGACTATCAACTATCGAGGCGGCCGCTAAATAATGCACATTTTAATATTCGGCGGCGAGGAAAACTAATTTTTTTTATTCCGTTTATTGTTCGCAGTACCGTAGTGGAGCTCAAATGGCATATGAAATGTTTCCGCCTCGACGACGTTCGTGTTTTAATAAAAACATAAACAATGTTAACACACACACAGCCCAGTTGCCAGTTGCCAGTTTCCAGTTGTTCAGTTCAGTTCAACTCACATCGGCATAAAAATGGATACGGCAATATGGGATATGGGTATATGGGCTGCCGTTTTCTGGCTGCCACGGGCACCGTCTGAATTTATGCAAAAATATGTTTTTTTTCTCTGACCGTTTTTCCCACAACAATCAATCAAAAATCAAGTGACATTCTAAACGGCGGCAGTACTGGAAAAGGCAGAACAAAAAATTGTGATTTTAAATTGCTGCAGGGACGGAGGACGAGGACGAGGAGCTTGGTCAGCTCGTCATTCGGTCAGTCATGTGTAAGCTGCTGTGGAACCTATGGGATCCTGGTCAAAGGAGAAATGTCCATTAGCATATGCTGTCAGCGGAGGAGAGGCACTCGAAAAGTTTGGGGTACTCGAAAGTATTCCTACTTTAAGCTCCTTAGTAGATTTTTTTGTTGTTATATTATATATGAAAGTTCAAGGTACTTTTTGAAATCAGAAATCATTAAATTCTTATAAAATTTATAATTAAAATAAATTAGCTCTAGAAATCATAAAAAAAATAGTAAAACTGCATGAAAGATCATCTCGTAAAGTCAATTATTAAATATAGAATAATCTAATCTATTAAAAGAAAAATTTAATTCGATACGAATTAATTGTTTTTCTATTACTTATGGATTGTTTTAACTTTTGTTTTCTTAACTCTACTTTGCTTATTTATAAAATATTAATTGTACTAAGAACCCTTTACAATATTTAAAAACGGCTTAAATTTCTTTTAAATGAAATGAAGATATTATTTATTTATTATTCAAATCACCTCCAAACAAATATTAATTTCTTTCCCAAAATACTTTCTAAGCTGTTTAACAAAATAATATCCTCAATATTCCTCTATAAACCTTTCACTCATCTCTAGAGTCTTATAATATTTTTTGTTTATGCTATATTTTTCCCCACAAAACATTTATGATGTTTCACAAAACAATTCACATTTATAACTTGTAATATTTCAATCAAAAAACTTGCAGCTTTTCTGCCATCACAACCCCTTCGCTGCCAGGGTTATTCCCCAATCAATTTTCACTAT
Source organism: Drosophila watanabei (assembly GCA_008042575.1). Classification (NCBI taxonomy): domain Eukaryota; kingdom Metazoa; phylum Arthropoda; class Insecta; order Diptera; family Drosophilidae; genus Drosophila; species Drosophila watanabei. The sequence continues at coordinate 25,492 of VNJS01014204.1, read as the reverse complement.
TCCTGCCAAGATGTTGAAGTGCAAAACCCATCGACTTTGACTCGCGGCCAATCTTGGAGTCTCGTCAAAAACGGCATTCTGACGTGAATATACAAAAACTTCCTTTCTTTTCTTCTGCTTCGCCAGGCTCTGAGTCTCCAAATTGGATTCTGAGCCGGGGTTCTGCCTCTGCCGGGTATGATGCATCCTTATTGCCAACTTTTTCGAAGGCATAACGACGACAGGCAAGACTCAAGGCGGGTGTTGTTGTTACTCCCTCTGTCCCCCAAAAAAAGCAGCAAAGGCAGAAACTAAAAAATGAAAATTCTGAAATGCAATTTGCTGTTATTTTGCCCGCTCGCTGATTTGTTGGCTGGCTTCTGTTTCGCCGTTTTGCTGCAATGTCGCCTCTTTTGTTTTAACAAATTCAATTGTATTATGCAACAGCTGGCGCGTATCTAAAACTTAAATTTATACAAATATGCAGTACATGAAGCCCAGAGCCGGGAGCTGAGAGCTGAGCCGAGCTGAGCTCCTCGATTCCCTCCGCCGGCAGCATTTATTGCGGGCATCAATAAAGTTATGTAAACACAGGCACTCACACACGACCGAACCGAGCGCTTTTCGATCCGTTTTACATATGCAACATTTTACGTTTTTTCTTCATTTCATCGACCCCTGAGCGACCACACCGCCGGCCAGATAGGCACTCAGTTCGTCAGTCAGTCAGGCAGTCATTCGGTCTGCCATTCAGTCAGTCAGTCATTCAGTACTTCTGCCAGTTTGCAGGGAAGCAGTCAGTGAGTGAAATTTACATGAAGTACATCATTGTTCAGCGTTGTCAAGCGCGCAAAATTTGTATGAATGAATGCAGCACAAGCAGTGGCAAAAATACACAAAAACAACCTTTTTACAATGGGTTTTTCGCCCTACTACATGACTTTGAAACACTCTTAGATCAAAAGGGGTTGATTTTTGGGATTTATTTGCTAACAAAAGGAGGTAAGAGCAATTAATCGAGAGGATAACTTATAAAGAACGAAGAAATATATAAGAAATCAGTAAAGATGTTGAAAAAAATTTAGTTTTTGTTTAATGGAATGATTTTATATAATCAATAAAGGGTTAGAAAAATCAATCACTTATTGTATGTCCCGTGATATTTTTTTATATTTTAATTTCTCACAAAGAATTAGATATCAAATTTCAAAAGATAAAACATAATACTTTTGAAGGAACTTATTCTTTAGTTTGATAGTTTTTCTTTTATAATCCCTGTAAAGTATGCAATGCTTTTTTAACTATCAACTCACGGGTATCCCATAGTACGTAGGAGCACTCTCCGATTGCCGAATGGCATTTGATAGTTGGCATTCCCCTGCGGGCAAGTGCATTCATAAATCGTTACTTTTGCTACCTTTTTGGCCATATACATGGTGTGGCTGGCTATTGTTGCATGCCGAGAACAAAACGAGCACACACAACAAAGGCGACTCTGGACAGGGCCAGATTGGGTCTCGGGTCTTGGGTCTTGGGTCTGGGGGTTTGACTGGGCTTCCACCGGAGGAGAGCAGGCAGTCAGTCAGTCAGTCTCTCGCTCGGCCGGCATTTGCATATGTTTCCTGTGACTTTTGACGATTATATGATTTTTCTGCTCTTTACACGAAGCTGGGCTTCAGTTTTTATTTTGTTTTCGGCTGCCACTTGCGCAACTGAGCTGCTGAGCTCCAGAGCTGCTGCTGCTGCTGCTGCTGCCACTTCGGCAACTCCAACTCTGCAACTGCAACTGCAACTGTGGCAGACGCGTTGCATAAAAATAAATCTCCGCACAGAATAGAAACGCTCGGACCTTAGCTCCTCCATGGAGTGGCTGTGGAAATGGAAATGGGAATGGAAATGGTGTCTCTCCCCCGGTAGAGTGCAAAGCCCTGGAGATTTACGTGCAATTCAACAGTTTTATGACTTTACCATCTTTATACTGCACTCGTATATATAATTCCTCTCGTCTTTTTGGTTTTTATTTCATGTATTTCAATCCCGGCTCATGGCCCCGTCGAGCATGCTTTTTGGCTTGTTACCACGGACTGGCCAAGCTTTGCTTTTGGGTAAAATAATAACAAGAGATGAGTGCGAGTATATTTCGCAATTTGTGGTGATTTTTCTCGGATAATTGATCAAACTAATTTGCATAGTTTTTAAGAGATTTTGCCTGATTTTGAAAATGTTGGGTATTTTTATATAAAAGCGAAATAAATGAGCTTAGTTACTGATTTTAATGATGAGAAAAATCATTTTGGAGACTTATCATCGCCTACAATACAATAAAAAATAAATATATATATATAATTCTTCTTTAAGCCACTTTTAATTTATTTAAATTTGCAAAAAGTCTCAGCGCTTACCTATTAATATGATAGAAAATCATTTGTCAACAAATTATCATCTTAAAGCGAATATTTTCAAGTCCATTGACCATACAAGTATGCAGGAAATTAATGGTAATTTTTCGTTCATTCAGCCAAGAGTCTATTCAATGGTTTTCAGTGAATAAGTAAGATGCCGAAGCCCCCGTTGATTTTTTCGGGGGGAGAAACCGAAATGAAACTGCGACTTGCGACTGTTTAAGGCAAAGCCGGGGTGACAACCAATTAAATAACCATATTTTTCATTGCCCAAAGAGGCCATTAATATTTCTTAAACACACTACAGCCACAGCAAAGCCGATGAACTCGGTAGGTGCTGGTATAACTCACTAGTAAATGAAGCCATTTAGTTGCCTGTTCTCAGGTTGGTCAGCAATGGATCATGGGATCATCGGATTTTTTAGAGCATTGTCATGCAAATGCGCTCCGGCTGCTGTGTGCCCTCGGATGATATATGCCCGAAATCAGAAAAATACGCTTTTTGGAGACAAAAATAAAAACCCGAAAAACTTAATTATAAGCTCTGGTTGGAAAACCAGTTACAAAACGTTTTCGGGGCCGACTCGTAACCGGGGACTTATTTGCATAAGAATCGGCTGGCCCAACTACAATGTATTAACTTGTTTTATGTTTGCCATTATTGGCGATTTAACAGACAACTCTCCCGGCTACCGTGCATTGGTGCCGAGATAATTATAGGAGGCCCTCCAGCTCCATCTCGGGCTCCGGCTGTGGCTCTGGCTCTGACTATGGCACTGGCTCTGACTATGGCTCCATCAGTGGCAGTGGCAATGGCACTGGCCACAGCAGGTTCAAGATCAACTCCCGCTGCCGTCACCGTCATTAACACGCGGATAGATAGACACTTTCGACCAGGGGGATACCATCTTCCATCACCCATAAAACTATGTACACAATTTTTAGTGGGCCTGGGTGCTGGGTGCTGTTGGGCCGCTGTGCTAATGAATATTTATGGCATCTTAAACATAAATTATTTTGCATAATATCGAGAAATGCGAAAGCCAGAGAAATTTATAGTTAATTTGATTGATTTTATGTGCAGCCAGGGAGCAGTAGACTCACTCCCATTGCCACATAGGAATAGGAATTTCTACCTCAACACAATAAGCCTTTTTGGTGAACAATTTGTAGGCTTCAAACTGATTAATGGACCGCGCCTTGAGTATGTGTGATTTCTAGCGAGTCTGTCAAAGATGCGCAATCATTAGGCAGCTGCGATCCTTTCAGCATGACACCGCAGGATCAAAAGGGCTAACACGGGCGGAGTGCTATTCTCACACAAAAGGCCGCTTAACGATTACAAAACAAATTCGATATTGATTATGGGTCGGCATAAACAAAAACGAAATGCCCGAAACACAATCAAAACGCCTCAAAGTCGAGGGTGAAGAGAGCGCTGGGAGAAAGATCATTAGATTGATTGATGTTCAAGGATGTAGGCTATGTGGGAACCGAGAGTGTTGAGCAGTTTATCTGGAAAATGTTGAGAAAATGGTGGGATTTATAAGTAATAAGATCACTAGTAAATTTTGAAAATGTGTCTAGGAGAAGGAGAATTTAGGAGAAGTTTAGAAGAAAACTCTTTATAATTTTGTTTAGGATTTGGGATTTTGGTACAAGAAATTTTTATTTGGAAGCTATTAGCAGAATTCCAAAATATATAAGTTTATTTAGTGTATTTCGCTACTAATTTCATGACTTAGAGAGATATATTTATTTGCAAAATAATAACATTTTACAAAGTCACAAAACACCGATAACAAAATTCAAAGGAATCACCTCTTTAAATCAAAATTATATCTCCAACTTGAAGCCCCTTTAAAATTGATTTAAATCCAAATGGGAATCCCTGGCATCTCCGGCTTGGCATTTTCCCTCGTCCCTCCATCTCCGGTAAATACGATTTTCATTCGACAGGGAAAATGAGAAAATTCCAGAAACAGCTCCTCTCCTTTTCCCATCTCTCGAGGGCTATGTAAATCGAAGACTTTTGCATTGGCTGCCAGGCGCCCTGCAGCTTTCTAACTAATTAACACTTAATTCTACATCATCCTTTCGATTGGGGAGGACCTAAAGGGGAAAAGCAAGCAGATGGCTGCCTGGATTTTCCGGGCGGCAGCAAATGCAATGCACTTCATGTTATAAATTTTGTGGCAATGTCTTCGAATTTCGAATCGTTGTTAATCGCATGTTTGCCGAGCGTGTAATGCGCTCCATGCAGCGGCGGCAATTACTTTCGGCCATGGCCATTACAAAGCCCAGACAACTTGCAACTGGCAACTGGCAACTGGCGTGTGTGTGCGGTTCTACACGTGTATGCATAATGAAACAAGCGGCAAAATGTTTGGCCTAATGATTCACAAAATTGTTGAAAATTTACAGCAAACCGAATGGCGTTCTGCATGCATGTGTGAGAGCCGCATTAATTATATGGCCAAGTTAATGCATCGACCGGCCCCCTACTAATGCCACACCAACTACAAAGTAACTAATAACTAATTGCTATTTTCTTCACAAATTGGATTTTCATTGGGATATTATGGCAATACATTTTGCACGTCCCTACATACATGAATTTATTCTCTCCGATATTGATATTATGGCTTGCATATATAGACACAGGCTTTGTTGGCTGCCGGCAATTGCAAACATTAGGCTTGGTTTACCTTCCACATCCTTAACGTCCTTAGGTCGGCTAACAGGCTGAGAGCCAAGTATATTAAATTAATAATAATGACGCACCCGTTTATGAGATCCCGGCCATATCTCCTCCAGCTATTTCCAAAACTTTCCAGACAGACCTCGGCGGCGACGCGTTGTCCATGTGCAGAATGTTTCTGCGAGAGCAGAGCCTCGGGGCCAGTAAGTTGTATGCGGAGGAAATGCGTTTTCCAAGCCAGTCACAGCGAGTTCCAAATCGTCATCAGCCATATCAACTAGTTAGGGAAACTGCAGCCGAAAGATGGGCAGTGAAATATTCTTTTAATGAACTTGAATATTATTAATTTAAATTGTAAAAGAAATAACTACTTACGCAGGATCCCTGAATTTGCTCCAGGCCTTCGTGTGAGCAGCTCTGTTGCAGAATTTTCCTAATTAACTTGTTTTTAGTCGACGCATGATGGTTCCCTTTGGCGAAGCTCTACTGTATATGGCAGACGTGGCAAGGCGCCTCAAACAGAACGGTGGGCGGTGGGGCGTGTAGTGGCGCCCGACTCGCTATCGCCATTATGTGTATGTGTGTGTGACGTCGCCTCACGCACAGCCGTCCGTGGGCGGTGGGGTGGCCAGGGGGCGGGATCGGACGCCAATTAGCGTTCAACATTTTATGACAATTCGAGCGTGGCATGAAGAACACTGCAGCGAGTGTGCATTGCTTAGGGGTGCAAGCAGGGGAAAATTGCAGAAGGAGGACTGGCTCTAGCACTGGCACTGGCAGCGGAGGAAGTCTTCTCCTGCAACGAGGAGAACGCGCAGCCGCCTGCAGGTGCCGCGGGGCGGTGGCAGGAACGGGCGGGCAGCAAAGTAATCGCGCAGCAGCTCTTAATTATAATTATGGCAGCGAGCTGCTGCTGCTTGCAGCTTCATGCACAGAAAGAGCTGGCACATCCGCCATGGCACATGTACTTATATACTGAAAGTATATACACGCATGCAGATATTGCATGTCCTGGGGGGACAAGGCGACAACTGGGACTCTTTGACATTGGCGCGACATTGACACAAAATGTCGGTTAATAAATCTCCCCCTGGCTGAAAGCGAAAAGCGAATTCGCTAACGTTTTCAGTGTCAAGAGGCAATGACACTTGAGATCTCAATGGAAAATGCTAAGAAAATGGGGGAGAGAGGAAAACTTTATGAAAAGACAAGGTTCTTTTATAATCTTTTTTAAAGGTAAGATTTTATAATCTCAATCAATAGATAAACTTTAGATGTAGGGTATCAAATAGAAGTGAAGGAAGTGAAAAATAATATCAAGTTTCATCAATGGAAACTGTGAAAGGCTTTCAAGTAAAAATGCTTATTTTAATATAAAATTTCGTAATTTATAAAAGTATTTCCTTAAAACAGAACCAAATAGTAAAAATAAGGTATTTATATGAGAAATTAGTGAAGAACTTGAATATAAATAATGAACTGATAATGATAGGTTGAAAGTCGGCAAATACTTAAATCTTTCCTCCTAAATCATCATGTTTAACAATTCTTGTCTTGTTGTTTTCAAAAATTATTATAATAATTCAAGCTTGTATCTAGATAAGTTTAGAGTTTCCCAGCCCAAAAAACCGTTTCAACTTCAACCACAAACAAAGTTCCTTTGCAAATTGTAGTCACACTTAATTTGGCATTCCATTTCTGTTGCTTTCTTCTCACATTTCTTAATTAAAAATAGCTTTGACGTCACGCGTAGTCCGTGAAAAAAAAAGAAAAAATACAAACCATGAAAGCAAATAAAAGAAGGCCGAAATTAAATATGAACATGCAGAGCTGCGGCCTTTGTGACGGCTGCACTTTTGATATATGGCCACACCTTTAATCACTCCGCCACCGCAAAATCCAGCAGCGGATCGCCGAGCCTCTGAACTTTTGACTTTGATGCGGCCGAAATTGAAACGAACTCATTTCCAGCGAGCTTAAGCCTTAAGCAGTTGATTTGTGCCGAGATATTCGACGAATTCGCGGTCGAAAATGATAATTTATTTAGAACAGCAGCCAGGCAGGCAGCCTGGCTGAAAGTGTTGCCAAAAAGAGCTTCTGCTTCTGCTGCTGATTTTGCCTTTGCCCCGCACAACAAATGGAACAAATTCATTCGAATTTTGGGTTTAACTCCGTGAGTAAGTTGCCAGTTTTCGGGGGCTTTGGCATTCCTTTTCCGGACTCCGAAGCGGCCAGGCAATTAAAACAAATCGTTGGGGCTGAGCGAGCGTGGAACTAAATCATTGAGAAGTGAGTGGCACCGTTCGTTTGACGTGGGGCATTCCCCCGATTTGACTTTTGGCCAAAACATCGCTTTACGGCCATCCATTCTAAGCCTTTAAGCATGGCGAAGGGGATCAGCAGAACGAGAGATCGCAACCATTGGAGATTATAATTATATGAATATGCATTTGATGAACACCGAGAGAGGTATATTATTTATATTTATTAATTTTTAAATTATAAGTTTAAAATTTAATTGAAATATATATGTATATATGAAGGGATGATAGTTTGAAATAATTAATTTGCTATTTATCTGGGAAGTTAAAGTTTATTTTCATTTCATTGTCTTCGCATATTTGCTTGAGTGAGCCGTTAACTGATCCGAAACAATGGTTAAATCCCGAGCAATTAAATCGATTATTACTACTCGAAAAGGCCATCAAACAAGTTGACCATTAAATTGTCCTTATTTAACTTTTGGCTAGCGTCAATTATTGCAGCGAACATTGAAGCGCGATTAATGCATTTGACTTGACCATTTAAGCAGTAATTAAATATTGCTTAAAGCCTCTCCGATTGACACTTTGACTGGCCACACACACACAACACACACAGCACACAAAGGCCAAGTCAAAGCCAAATGAATCACGTAAATTGACTGACACTTAAGCCAAATTGGAATAAAACGAGCAGGAAGGCAGCAGCGGCAACAAAAGCCCCGAACAACATGACAAAGTTTGATGGAGTGCACTTAAAGTTATGCGAAAACGATTTTCGGGCTTACCATTCATTATCTTGGGCCCGGCTCCACCGAGTGTGTAAAATGTTGCATATGGTGTGTGGCTTTACGAATGGCTTGTTGGCACAGCTGTTGGTGTTATTTTTATCAAAGTCTCTCAGTTGATTTAAAGCGTCCTGCGACCGGCGTCCTGTGTCCTGCGGCGGCCAGGAGCCAACCGCATAAACGTTGCACAAGCTCACCTTGTGAAAAAGGTTTATAATGCATAAAATATATAATTTGCAAAATTAATTAATTTTTACAACACATTAATTTCACCCGGGCCAACACACAACACACAGTATCACACACACGCAACACAACACAACGACGACGACGACGACTACGACGGCACTCAGTCAGCCGTGCCACATGCACCGTTGCCCCACTGCCACCAGTCCGCACATACCTCACTCTTACTGCAGGCCATACACATATATCCCGTATATAGTATCCCTGATCCCCGATTCCCTGGCCACCGACCAGAGTTGCGGTCGTCTGGCCATTGAGGCAGGAGTAACTGAAAAAGCGCTTCCAGCGCTCATTATGCTGCGCCACTTGTATAATTTTTATTTAATTTATTTAAAGGTAGCTGAAAGAATCGTACAATATGACCGCAAATGGACCAGGGCTGCGTAAGAGCCACCGGAACCCCAAAAATATGGCAGAGTGCCATTGAAAGGGATAATTCTCATTGGGTTTTAAGGGAATTAAATAATGTAATGAGAGATCTTTAATGAATAAATATCTATATTTGGGAAACTCGTAGTCCTTTCTGGCTTGAGACTCTCCATAAATTTTCACGCATCCCTGGCAAACCCACTTCTTTCCCCCCGAAAGTGTGCGTCCCGTCTTTGTGTGAGGTGTGCAACACACAAGTTCATGTAGCACTTTCGGTGTATGTAGATTCTGCCGAGGAAGCATAACTTTTTGAGGCTCCGATCATTAAGCCGGGACAGGACCCCCGACTGGATCGGCCTCCTCCTTCTCCTTTGGCCAGCTGGTCATGTAGGAAATTATGTCTTTTGACACGCAGGTCCCCGGGTCCATAAGAATGGGAATTCTTCCATTCCAGGGGTGGTCCCTCCTCCGGCCGAGAGGCACACTTTATAGAGTTGTGGGCATCCGTCATACATGAGCTCGCATTCGTATTCGTATAGAGCTGTTGTGCGAAACTAAAATGTGCTGCATTCGCATGTTTAATTAATGAAATGTTTGACAATGCTCGCTCCCCGGATCGGAACACCGCCGCCCTCCGTCTTCCGACCCTTCTTCTGCTTGGCGTCTGCGGTGTAAGCGCTTTGATGGAATGCTTGCGCAAAATGCCAGCGCAGGCACGCACATGGCTATAGGTGTAATGGGTCTCCTGCATTATTGAAATCGACACAATTTTACTTTTAAGCAGCATGTGCAGGCTGAGTGACAGAGAGCGGAGTCAACGGAAAGTCCCAGCAGCTACAGGCAGCTACACAGGGCCAAAATGAAAGGGTTTATAAAAAGCCTTCGTTGGTCAGAGCAATGTTTATTTAATGTATTTATTTATACATTTTTAATAAATTATTAAGTTTTCATAAAATTTCTGATATCACATTTTGAGATTGATCACATTTTTTAATCAACCAACATCTGTAATGAGACATTAAGATTATAAGTATAATTTCTTATATCACATTTTAATAATTATCGATTAAAACACATCATCCACAGACACAACATTAGTTCATTTACTAATAATTATGTCATTATATTATTAATATACTTGAAATGCATATTAACATGGGCCCTAGAAATGCGAGATCTTTCTTGCTGTGTTTCGATAATTAAAATTGTGGTAAATACTTAAGATAACACAGAATTCGAGCTGTGTAAAATATATTTTTAAATTTAGTTTTAGGGATCTCACGGATATTTTCTTAAAGTGTTTTGACAAATATTGAATAAAATTGATATGACAATTCTTAAAAGGATACTAATTCGGCAACTGTTACTAAAGGATTAAATAAATTTTGAAATAATATTATTCTATTTATAGAGCCAATGAAAATGGATCCTAAAGATCATTACTAAGTATGTGTCGATAATAAACACTATGAAAATGATTAAAAAAACTGCATGTATAGATCGTTAAAAATATGATATATAACATTTTAAGCTTTTTAATATCATCAAAAAGCTCATTATAAGTAAAATAAATATTTTTTTGAGTGCATCCCAAGTGCAACAACATATCAACCGCATTGGCAACATGTTGCGTGCATTCTGCCCTGGTGTTGGTAATGTGTGTTCGCCGGCAGACAGACCCGCCATCAAGTTCAAAGTCGAAATGCTTGTAATATGCAAAAATGTTTTAATTAATCACTTTGATGCGCACCGGCATCCCCCTCCGTCTCCATCACCATCTCCAGCTCCATCGCCATCGCCATCTCCGGAGCCAATCCGCGGAACAGGCGCAGTGCAGCGAGGCGCAGGCTCGTGACATATTGGGCAAAGATGATGATTTTGCGGGTTCTCCGCTTTCTCGCTCCACCGTACAAATGGTAATTTATGTCTTAATAACATCCATTAATCGATACAAGAATTTATCAAGCCGATATGTTTGCATAAAACATTTCCGAATCAATTTCTCCTGCAATTTATCAAAGTTTGGGTAATAATAATGCATTTTATTACAAGTTCAGTTGAGCTTTAAACAAATTAACAAATTTTAATATCATCATTGAATAATTACTATTAAAAAATGCCAGAGGCAGACTCGATTGTACTGTATAAATATCGGTTAGCATTTATTACTTATTAATTGTCCCATTCTGTGGCTTTTTCAATCAGAGAATACAAAAAACTACTAAATTCATTGCCATTTTTAACCGGTCCAATTCGATATTTCGCCATCAATTTTATGCCAATTTTCCTCATAAAAAATATATTGCTTGAAACCTTAATGAAAAACAATATTGGACCATTAGCAACTGACGCTTCCCGCTTCCCGCTCCACCACCCACTCCCACTCCCTCTCCCGCTGACATTTCGCATAAAGTTAAATATGCAGCTGGGCGCAGCCCGCAAGTCGGGGCTCTGAAGGCAACAACGGGTTTAATTTCATTTAAATCTCGCCCCATAAAAATTGCAGGCCATATAGCCACCAACTGTATAATGCAGCCAGCCGTTGGCTCGGTCACACCAGTTCAAACTGGGTTAATGACAAGCTTAACGGGCACAGGCGGAAAATTAAAAAAAAATCAGGAACAACAAGAAAATAATAATAAAAATAAAAAAAATAAAAATTCAGGAAAGGCAAAAATTCCAGCGAAAGTGTGAAAAATGTCAGGCCGTCGCACACCGGGCTCTCAATATGGCCAACACCGTTGCGTTGTCCTGGCCGGGTAAAAGTATGAAAAATATTGAATCCCGCTCGCGGCAGTTTGCCTTTTGGCCATTGTGATTTGGCCGGATTCGAGGGGATTCGGCGTCACCCGAAAATGTAATTTAAGTAGCGCATTTCCACGAACAACAAAGCGCGGAAGCCAAAGCAAAGGGACATTTTTAATCAAAATTCATCGCGCCGGATGTGGGTGTCCTTTGTCCGGGCGAACGTTAGAAAATGATGCCATGGATTTGCAATATTAAAACACGGCAGCCATATTTTTGACATCTCAAAGCGTAGTGGTAGAAAAATATTTTTGTTGTTTTCTTTATCGAGCTCACAGTTGGAATATTGCATTGCATTTATTTTGCCAAGAGGAAATATTAATCCATTGAATAAAAATCACTTGAAAATAAAGCAAAAGCGTTTTTAAAATATTTGATAGATTTAAATTTCAAGTTGAAAGTTGGGTGCAAACTGAGATATTTCTTATTAATTTACTACAAATCAAACTACTCTACAATTAAAGTTGAATAAATCTATCATTCTGCTCTTAAAAATCATTTAAAAATAAATATCAATATCAAATAAATTAAATTCAAACTTGTTTATCAAAGTTCTATAAGAACGACAATGTTTTTCGAAAGACCTTGAAAGACTCTTCTGGAGAACAAGCAAGCCTACTATATGGCAAATCGCAACAATAAGAACATAAAATTCCATAAAAAATATGCTTGTCTTGAATGGCTTTTGTGAGAGATATTTCTTAATTTTTTCCCCGTCTTCATAATGCGGCTGCCCGAAATGCCACACAGCGAGGCCGCGGACAAAGGTCTGTTTTGATCGTAAAATCGTCTCAAAGCCAAATGCCAATAAATGGAACAAGTCGAACCCTAAGAGGGGACAACCACAAAAAAAAAAAAACTTCAAACTTCCCCGAGAAAAACATAAATGGAGCGGCATATTTTACCTCTATATAGAATTTTTAGTTGCCTTCGCCTGCAGCCATAAAGCGTGGAAATAAAAGCACTTAAAGTTTGTCATCGACGCGATCCAAGACATGTTAAAATCGAACTGAAATTGCGGCACTTAAGCGGGCCTAGAGGAGCCCGGAGAAATTTACGACCCAAGTGATAATGGCAGGCGCCGCAAGGTGCGCGCCATAACTGCATTCGAATCTCAGGGGTCCCCCTCTCATATGCATTATAATGCTGATAAGGTGACGTGATGGCAAACTTCCGATTTATCTCAATTGCTGGAAATTGAAACGCCAGCGCATTTAGCATCAATTTGGAACACGAAAACCTGAAAATCGATACATTCTCCAAAGGGTTAACCTGTCTTCGAAGAGAATGTCTTCATTTCCAGACAGCCAGCGGGAAATGGCGTTGGCTTTCGTTGGCATCATTATGATTATTATATATTTTATGATTCTCGTTCTAAGGCAGTTAACTCTTTGAAATCGGAGTAGGCTGAATGCGTGTGTAATCAGAGAAGTGGGCAGGTCATTATAATTTCTGGGTGTTTAGTGGAAACAATGCCACAAATCGATGTGTAATTCTTACTCAGTCTAAAGTTACAAATGCTTTGATGAGAAATTATTGAATCAGTTCCCAAAATTGATGAAGGGGAAGGAGGAGTGCCTGCAAAAGCAGCTGTTGCCGCGGAAGTATACGCCCCGCAATAAAATTTATTCCCCCGAATAACATATCAAATTATTTGCAAAAAATAAAAAGGAATATAATCTGTCCAAACACTTCAAAATAATTTGACATCAACTCGCTTGATTCCCAAAAATATCTCTAAGCAAGAGCAGATTTCACAGATATCCCCAGCCGAGGCGAGCCGAAAGATTGTCAAACTAATTTGGCGCAGGTAGTCTGGTTTGTGTGCCTCTGCCCCGAGATCATTATGAAGATGTTGATGTGGCACGAAAGTATCGCATGACAACAGACCCTGAAAAAGGTTGACAATCGTCTAGGGTTTCAGCAGGGATCTCTCGCTCTTACTCTCTTCGGTCTCCTCTCGATTCCTCTCGAGGTCGTGGCTAAGTTTCAATCTGTGGCTAGAGGGTTTATGAAGCGTATAATTTTCATATGCAACACCTGCTGCTGCTGCTGAGAGTCTGGGACTCCAACACCGACACCGACTCCGATTCCGATTCCTTAATGGCCGCCTCGCCGAGATTCTTGCATAAATAAAAACTTTATAATTGCCGACGGACTGTGTGTACTCTGCATTATTATGCCCATGCTGGGGCCTGGCGGGTGCAGCGGGTGTCCTTATAAATTAAGTCGAGCTCCCACGGCCACGGCTTGTACTGTGCATTAAGGACACTTGATAGCTTAATTTATTGCGAGGCGGGGCGAAGTGGGAAGTGGGTAGGGCGCAGGACGAGGCAGGACTCTTGCAGGCTGCAGAAAAGGGCAGTGCAAAGATAATTGCATGCAGGCGCAACAGAAGCCGGGGGACCACCAGACCACCGCCAGGACAGCATGTCCTTGTTGTGCTCAGCACCCTCCGCTCGCCATTTTCCCACATGTCTATCTGTGTGTGTGGGAGCGAGTCCTGGGATGCAGCCACTGCCAATGCTGCTGCTGCTGCATAAAACATTTTAAATTGAGCGTTAAAATTAAACGATGCATCGCAAAACTAACAAACGTGGCGAGCAAAAGGGCACCGCCAGCAGGAGCAATCGGAGCGATCCTTGTTGCACTTGTTTATAAGGCCGTTAATCGTATGTGTATATGGCACCATAAGCAGCGCATAAAAGTTCACAATATAAATTCAAAGGTCGAGTGCTTCTTCTACTCGTCCTCTTTGCTTTTCTAGGGAAATTATATGCTCCAGATTTGTTTAGCGTAAGGAATCGCTATCATTTGGGTTAATGTACTTGGGGATATGTTGCGATTGCTACGAGTTGGTTGCACGCTTTGGTGAAAGGGAATTAGGTGATTCTAGAGGGACTTTTTACTATCTCCTTGAAAATTAGGAGTCTTTAAAACTAAAAGTTTTTATATAATAATAATATAAATGCAGCACTTAAGTAATCAATTAAAACAGAACTTTAATAGTTAAGTCTTGGGTATGTTATTTTAAATAAAACTTTACAGAAATCTTTATTATTAATTTAAAAAACCACTAGCTCTAAAAAATCATTTTTAAAAGGTTCACTAAAATGTAGTATCAGCTTTAATAAATATTTTTTAATTCCTTGTAAAACACTTTGCAGATTTTAATCCTATTTCTTTCACAGAGCAAAGCTCTCATTAACTTCTGCTTATGATGCTTATTTAATTATTATTTTCAACTAGAAAGTATCCTCCCATCTTACTGATTCTAACTGCCAAACACTTTCACTTTTAGATTTAATTAAAAACTGGGTCGAGCAAATTTTGTGCAGAGTTTTGTTTCTTTCTTTCATAAATGCTCAATGGCTGCGCCGAGCCCGAATAAAAATCAACAAATCGAGGTCGAAGCCAGACTCGGAGCCTACAGTTAGTTAGTTGGCCAGTCAGTTAGTCAGTCAGCAAGTCAGTCACTCATCCAGCTACGTCAGCAGAGCAAACAGACTGATAGATATGTCTAAACAAAAGGGTGTCCGGGTTGACTCGGTTTAAGTCCCGAAAATAACAACATAGTGAAATGGAAATGCCGCTGTTATTGTTGTTATTTTGCCTTTTCTGCCGTTTTCTGGCCCAATCAAAAACAAGTCAACGAGAGCAACGAGCGCGCAAACGAGGCGACCCACTTGGCCCGGCAATGCGGCAGGCAGTCAGGTTCGGTTTGCATTTTGGCCAGGCTTGCGTTCAGTTTTTGGGGTTTTGGGTTTTGGCCCGCTTGCAAATTGACAATTTAGCCTTTCACCTGTCTAAACGAATCTATCGCACATCAAAATAAATATTAAAAACCAGCTAACAATGGCTTTGGCAGGCAGCAGGTAACAAACACAGAGAGAAAAATAAATGATTTACATATAAACTGAATATTTATTGAAGGGTCTTTCTTTTTCTGAAACAGAATTCAATCTTAGCCAGGAATATTCTTAAGGAAACTAAGATGTGTATACAAAATTCACCAAGAACAATTATAAGATAGATTTCTTTCTCTGCAGAGGCATTCAGGCAAGGCTAGACAAGGTTGTTGTTGCCAGTCAGTCGGACAAAAAGACAGACATTCAGACAGAGAGACATTCAGGCAGCCAAGTAGCGCAACGTCACTCAAATGCTCGCTCCGGCTGGGTTTCGTTGGATTCGTTGATCAAATTTTTTGAAATTTGAGGCCGCCGCACTGCACTCGAGAGTCAAGGCGAAGCCGTGGCCATACTTTTGTTGACATTTCGGCGCGTTATCGCCGCACCGCGCAACAAAAGGAGTCAAGTCAGTTTGAGAGGCTGCCATATAGCCATGGTCGTAGCCACATCTAGCCCATCCAGTCAGTCAGGCAGTCAGGCACTCGGACAGCCCCTAATCAACTCAACTGGCCGGAGCCGGGGGGTTGGGAAGGGGACACATAAAAACTATTCAGTTAGGTGAGCACCGAAAGGAAAACAGGCGAACCGAAAGAGATTTATATTCCTGGACGACTGAGCAATACCCTAAGGAGTAGCAAGAATATAAGATACTGTAGAAGACTATCTTGAAATATGATTTTATGACGATTTGAGTGGATAATATTATATGGAAAAGTTAAGGGATAATAAGAGACTTTAAAATTTAAAAGTAATTAACTTAAAAGTAGTGAATATTTCAAAGAGCCCCAAGGGGAGTCAGAGGTAAAAAGCATTACAGTAAATTAAGAACAAATAATACAGTAAGGTTTATTTTCCACACTTTATAACATATATTAAATATAACTTAAATATTTCCTTTATATTTATTGACTTCCATCTGCAAAGTTGGTAGAACGTTTTTGGCCTTTTGAAGAGGGAAACCATCCGGCAGAGTGAGAGCAAAAAGCGGCAAACGGTTCAACAACTGAAACTGCAACTGCACCGCACATTATAATTTCCATTAGGAGGCAGCAGCGGCAGCAGTGCTGGCGATTGCAACAAGTCGCCAGTCTCCAAGTTGCAAGTTGCTAGTACCAAGTAGCAAGTCCAAGTCCAAAGTGGCGATGCCATGACGACTTGCTGACTGCGGCGATGGCGTAAACAGAGAACTGTCATTATGACAGTTGATTCTTTGTTGCTGTTCCAAGTACTGTTGGTGCTGCTGCGGCTGTTGCAAGTGCAGTTGTTGCTGCTGCTGCTGCTGCTGCTGGTTCTGCCCATTTAAAATTATGGCCACCGACTTGAGTTTGCCGCTACAGTTGCAGTTGCAGTTGCAAGAACTGGCAGGCAGGCAGGCAGAGATATATAATTTTATACTTTCGCATAATGTTTTGCATTAAAATTATAATAAGTTTCAACTTTTGCCTTGCCGTTGCCATTCCCGTTGGCCGTTGCTCCATTGAAGGCATACAGCTTTCAGTTTTCCATTTTCAGATTTTTTATTTCAGAGAGTCGTCGCGTTCTTTGGGTCAATATCATGGCGTTATCTCGACTGCTCGCAGCGGAAAGTGGAGCAAGTCCAGACCGCAGCAGCAGTGTGACTCTGGCGGACGGAGACGGACAGGCTGTCATTTATTTAATGCCGGAATGTGTTTGTGGGGAGGGGAAATACAGCCATTGCAGGGCATTCATAATAGGTTTTTTAATGGCACTTCCAATAGCTAAAAGGGTCGTTTCGGGTGGAGGGTGCTTTTGTGGAGGGAGGAGTCTCCGAGGGAGTCGCTGTCTATTAACGATATGGACGAAAGTTTTAAATGTGAGCAGTCCTAATGAGTCTGCAGTTGGTTAAGTCCTGACAGGGTGAAAGGAAAATACATAAAGCGGAAACTACATATACAAAGTAGAAGCAGAAAATCAGGAACAGGAATTCATGCTTTGAATTTTTCCATCATCATTTTCCTAACAACTTTCTTTTACTTGAGTCCACGATTAAATTAAAATCATAATTTCCCGCTTGTTGTGCACATTTTTCAATTATTTTCCTCACACCTTTCGCCCCAGCCTATCAATAACAAATTGTCTAATAATCTCCACTGGCCCGCCCCAAGCGCCTTAAGAATGATTAACACCAAACTTCGGCTTGCTAGCTGGTTGGCTGTCTCTCCACAAAGTTTATTTTCCATGCAAGCCGGAGGGAGGCAGTTACAAAATACCCAAAACATCAATTTATTCTCATTAAAAGATATGAAGGTGTTTGCCTCTGTCGCCTTGACAGCAGCCCCAACAAGCGGGCCCAAAGAAAAACTTTCTGTGGAAAATCGCAACAAAGGCATGCAATTTACAAACTGTTGCTGCCAGGATGCAATGTTAGTGTTGCTGTTGCTGTTGCTGTTGCCGATGCTGCTGATGTTGTTGATGTTGCTGCTGCCGTGGCAGGAACTTGAGAAAACAGCTGCTATAGAATTAATGCAACAAATAGACCACAAGTCCCCGGGCGGTTAAACTTGTGAAAGCCGAGGGGGTTAAGCCCCAGCCAGCAGTGGAGCCAAAGGTAATAAACTTTAATTGAATTTTCATTCTACGCAATTTTTCTAGGCCCGTTTTGTACTGGCCCTTTCAGGAAACATCTCTCTCTCCTTCCGAGGCATTGCTGCGCTAATGAAAAATGCATTTCAATATTCAATTACGGTTCCACAAACAAACCTGAAGTTGGCGAGGTGGGATTGAAAAGTTTATTTCATTTATCAGGATTTATTTCACAATTATTTAATAAAGGGTATGATATTTACAGGTTACTTTAAATAAAATTTTAAAATATATTTCACAGGGTAAACATTACAAAGTAATATTTTTAAAGCTAGTTATTAAATCTTCTATTATAACCTTGATGGATCAGAGAAGGACTTTTTGACCATAGAAATCATCTAATTTTTTATTAGCATCATTACTAGTATAATTCAGCATACAAAATTAATGTTTTTTTTGCATTACTTATAAAGAATTTTAAATTTTTTTTAAAGTTAAGGTAAATAAGTGTAATCTCTTTGGTTAAACCATTTCTTTAAGAGGTTTTTAGGGTTAATTATTAATAAATTAATATTTAGATTTATATAAGGTTAAAAGAATCAGGTAAATTACTGAGTTTAGAAATTAAAATATTTTTTTTAGCCTACACCAACTCAAGGAGTGCACCTCTCCTGGCTAGACCTTGCAAGGAGCTGCCTGACATCCTCCAGCCTCCGCCGGTACAAAGAGCAGCGCGCAATTTGTGTTGCCTTTGTAATGCAAATTCAAGTGGGAGTCAAGTCGCGCCGCTGAGTGCTGCCTGCCACGCCCACTGAGGCAGCAGGCATTTGCCACTTGCGCCCCCAACAGCAGTGGCAACAACAGCAATCGCATTGGCATTCATCAACAGCTTGGAAAACACACGTTGCAGGGCCGCATGCTGCATATAAATGTTGCCCTGCCACATATGGCTGCTGCTGCTGGTACTGCCGCTGCTGTTGCACACACAAGCAAATCGAATCACAGGCTGCTCATCATCAACGTCATCTGCATCAGCAACATCATGAGCAGGCAGCCACTCATATGGGGCTCCATCCGACTCCGGGTCTCGTCTCCCCTGGTGGTGTCAAGTGCAGCATCTAATAAATCATCTTTGTCGGCGGTTTGTTTGCATTTATTTATATAAGTAAGCAACGGCGAAGAAGCTCCGACATCGTGGGCCGAGACCAAATTGGTCTCATTAATGGCTTGGCGATGGTTTCACCAAAACTATTCCATCCTCAACGCTTTCAGTCCGCTAAACGCATTATCCGCTATAGACATTCGCCCGGTGCCGCTCATTAATCAATTTTCAAAAACGATATCTATCAAATTTATAAGCAGTTCGATTAATGTTAAACATCATCAAAAGTCACACTAGCCAAGCGTATTTTGGCATGCGCCGTCGCTTGATATTTACATAAAATTGTATTTTAAATATCTGGTAGATTGATGGCGGGTCCCAGACCCAGGAACGCCCCAAGTAAAACTCGGCGCCTATCGAGCCCCCAATGAAAAGTTGATTTCTATTTATAGAGATTGGTTTCGGGGAGGTAAATATGATTTTTTTGAAAGGTAAAAGATACTAGAAGCTCTTATATTTTAAATAAATATTTACTTAGTTTAAGTTTACTTAGTTTACTTAGGTGTGTTTGAGCGAAGATAACCTCTAAACTTACCATAAAACATTAAGTTAAGAATTCAATGTTCTTTATTCAGAATTTATATTTTAAATTTTATAATTTCCCGACAACACTATTTGCATAATTTAAGGAGCGCCCCATAATCCTTTGAAACGTTATATCCAGCTGCTTGGTAAAGTAAGTAATACTCCAAAGTCTGAGCACAAAACTAGCCCCTTTGTTCAACAACTTTTTTCCAACTATTTACTTTGGATCATTTGATACCATCCGATAGTTTCCCCTAATTTTCCGCCGCTCCCATCCATATCCTCGTAATGTTAATTTGGCGTCGCCTCGTCTAACGCTTCCTGCACCTTTGACATTTTCAATTTTCCGACCTCGGCACTACTTTAAAGTGAATGCGCCGCCCCGACTTTAGCGAAAGGGAAGGTGGGAGAAGGAGGAGGAGGAGGTGTAGCTGAGTTGGGCTAATGCCGAGGTGTTACGGTCTCAAAACGTTGGAGATTCGGTTGGTATAAAGCTAAAAGCCGCAACACTATTCCCCACACATTGACAATAAAAAATCTTTATTTAAAACATCTCACGGCTGCGGCAATAAAACACCGAAAAAGTGTTAGGTTCAACCCGAAAACCGCAACATGTTTGGAGCATTTACACGTGCGGCAAACAGAGCGGGCCAAAGGCGATGGCCGGACAGGAAGCCCAAGTATGTGAGCAGTGTAAAATGGCAGGACACTGAGGAAAAAAATATAAGAGCTCACTTTTATTTAAAGTTTTTTAAATAAGTAAATATATTGAATAAATATCAAATAATATCATTGATAGTTTAAAGAGGATAACAATTTTTATTAGAAGGCTGAAGTCGATGATAAAACACTCTACCGAACTCTACCCTCCCATTGATATTCTTTTGGAAAACTATAATATAACTATATATCTTTAATTACTTAGATCAGGAATGGTAATGTTTACCTTCAGTTTATAGATAATTTTAACATTAAACATGAAAGGGAAAATGAAAGATCATAGTGAAACCGATTCATATACTATCTCAAAAATCTTTTATACTTCTTGATAAAACTATTTAATTTTTTCCCCAGTGCAAGGGACAAGGGCTATGTGGCACTGACGTTGGCAACGTTGTTGCCGCTGCAGCCATTTGAGTTCGAAACTGTCTCAACTATAAAGGAAATCAATTACTTTCGCTCCGCACACTGGCTGAACGAACCTCGGACTCCGGGGTGGACAACCGGGGGTCCGGCCAAATGCACTCACACTTCCGCCCGGCAATGGCGTTTAGATGGGGATATATAGTGCTCCGTTCGATGCCATGGCCCTGGGTTTCCTTTTTCCTCTTTTTTTGTAGATTTTATTGGGTGGGGTTTTGGTTTGGGTTTGGGTACTCCACTGCTGCTAGTCTTTCAGCTCGGCTGCAGAGTCACGTGCTTTGGAGAACGCGCTACAAATTTGTTACAACAAATGCGTGGGTGCAATTCGAAATGCGCTCCTTGTACGAAACGAGGGTGGATTGAAGGCTTTAGTAAAACAAAAAATATTGAAGAAAGAAGAACAAATAAGAACGGATAAAAACTTCATTAAAAATTCTTAAAACCTTGCAAAAAAATGTTAAATAAAACAAAGAACTAAATCCTTACTTTCAGAAATATTGTTTTTAATGTAGGTGTTCGTTTTTTATTTTGTTGGAATATATAACCTAAAATCTAAAAAATTAACAAATAATTTAATACATTTTTCGACTATTTTTCAAGACACCCCCTTGGAGTCGCCCTCGCTTTGAACTTTGCACGAAATGGACCCGAAGCGGGCCATGTGAGTTTTAGTGTGCGGCTCCTCGAATGGCACTTTGAATATAGTAACGCTCCATTTGGGTTCGTTGACTTGCCCCCGGGCGTGTCTGCTGCCCGAGATCCGAGCACCCAGAGATCCCCAGAGAGATCCCAGATCCCAAGCACCTAGTGCCAAGTGCCAAATGCCAAGTGAGGAGAAGTACCAAAAGCCATGGCCAGCGGACGAGCCGTCGAACCTTCGACGGACACTTTGAAGTGCAGCTCACTTTATCGGAGTTATTTTCGTTCGCGCTTTTGAGTCGCCCAAAGGCCGCGGCCGATAAGATGCGTTAAGTAATTATAAATGTTTAGCGGCCAAATGCGAAAACGCAACATTTGCTATCTGGCATCTTAATGCAAATATTTGACGCGCATACGTGCCGGCCTCTCCATCACCTCCAGATGCCGTTTGGCCTGACTTTGACTCCTCCCTTGGAGGAGACTAAGACTTGGCTCTGGGGTTATCTAATCATGGTAGGAAGATGCCAACTTTCTGTGCTGCCAACTTGCCAGCTAACCGGGGCTGAAAACGCAATCCACTTGCCACTGGCAACAGTTAACTGGCAACATGTAAGTGCACAGGAAAATATATTATATCAGCAATAATTTCATACATTAGAATGCTAAAAACTTAAGAAACTTGTTAAAAAAATATATATCAAATATTAACAAGCTGTTGCTGAAATCTTCTAAATCAGAAGTCAATTTACAACTTATATTCTTACTTTCTGAATTCGGTAAATGTTCTTTCCTTGCAGAACATTAATTTATTATATCACCAAATAGTAAACGGGCATCCCTTTTCTTTCCGTGTTCTGTCGGTGCCACATTAAGCAGGAAAAGGTGTCGGTGGCAAGAATCCAATGCCGTCAACGCCACTAACACCACACACACATACACACAAGCTCATCAACAGCGCCAAAGGAAGCCCCAAGGGAGTCTCCAGCCCAACAGGAACAACAACAAGACGAACAGCAGCGACGTCAACGACGACCATTATCAACGAGGCGCAACTAAAATATTTTAATTAACGCAATATTTGCACAAAATAACCAACATTACAAGTTCAAGGCGCTAGATAAGCGAACGTATCGCACAAAGTACTGGGCGGATCGCGAGTATGAGGGGGGGTATGGGGTATGCGCCAGTCTAGGGGCAGAGAGGAGACTACTAACTCTACCCAGTAAGCAAAGAGAACGATTAAAAAAATATAGTAAAAATAGGGGAATATATTAGAGACGAAATACAGGGACTACATTTTTTAGGAATTGAATTAAAGATGAGTTTGTACGCTATACATTAAAGTAAGATTCAAACTAAAGTGAACAAGTGATCAAGAAAAAGTGATATTTCAGTGATTGAATTGTATCTGCGATTTCGTATGCTTTACTTCAGTTTAAGTTGATTTTGTGGAGATTAAATATTTCTTACTATATGTATAATATATTTTAAACTAAATACAAATGAAATATGGTTTTTCATATTTAAAATAATAATAATTCATAATGCTATTAATACAAAGTTACAAAAGTATCAACTAAAAGCTCCCTGGGTTACTTTACTTCTTTGTCGCTAAAGTGTATGCGATTGTATGTGTTTCTGCCTGACACACGCGGACTGGTGCTGCACTTGACTTGCCACAACACGCAATGGCCCAGAGCAGTGCGGACCGGGCCAAGATGGGGCCAAGAGCGGACGCAGAGTGGCCTCCAGAAAGCGGTAGCCACGCAGGCGTACACCACTCAACGCCTCTTGCAGCTGTGCGTGTGTGCCGCCGCAGAGTGTGGACTGTGTGTGTGTGTGAGTGTGCGCCCATCTAAGATAGACATGCAGATATCATTGTGGCAAGTACTTGCTGGACACTAGCGGAGTACATACATAAGTACGAGTTCGTCGCAGTGCCAAGTCCCAGGCCAGGCCGGGCCAGGCCAGTCCGCGGCTACTATCGCACTGCAATCAGCGCATGCGTTTACAACGTCCGATCAACCGGCCATCGTCCCTTTCACAGTAGCCATCGCCATCGCCATCGGTCCATGGAGTGGTCCTCTTCAATAGTGTTGTCGAAATAGCTTATTTTCTTGGGTAGGAATAAGGTTTTAAGGTGCCTTGCCTTGTTTTTTATGATTTTTTCAAGCTGTATCTTAGTTAAAGAAATATTTAAAGAGCTTGAAATATATTAATAAATGTATTAAGGTTTAACAATAATTCTTTTTTGTCAGAAATATTTATAATAACAATCGTTGCCACCTCTTTCTGGCTTACCAATTTTTGTGATAAGCTTCTTGGCATCTCTGACACAGTCGCAGTCTGGAGGAGCTGGTAGCTAGGAGCTCAGAGCTCTGGTTCGGCAGTTCGGGGACTTGGACTCCTCATCAGCGCGATGCGACGGTCGCGCTCGCACGCTTATCGCATTTTAGTAGTGCAGCGATTTATCAAAGTTAACATAGACTTTTAGCTTGCGGACCGCACCGCACTCGTCGGTCCCAGAACGAGAACGGGAACTGGGATCCCTCCTAAACCAGATATCAGAGGGAACCAGAGCCAAAGCTGGCGGCGGGAGCAACCTTCTCGATGTCCATTCGCCTCGAGGGCCGCTGCTGGCTGGCTGGCACTTGGCGCTTTTGGCGGCGCTGCAACCTCAACAACGCATTGCGTTATAAATCATTTTTATTTGTTTGCTTTTTTAAGCAGCGCACAAAGGGTTGGTTGCCTGGCCGGAGTGGCCAGAGTGGAGCAGAGAGGAGCTCTAATGTTTTCGGGCCGTTCCGGCACTCCGGTGATTCCCATGCGTGGGTATCTAAGCGCAAAATCTAAGCCAGCAAATGCACATTAATGATGCATCTAAAGCCTGCTAGTTAGGCTAATGCACACGGCATCTGCCGCTGCTGCTTCTGCTCCGTAGATTATACAGTCAGATGGCCAGATATGCGGAATGCTGAATTAAATACCCAGTCGAGGAATTTGCCACACCTTTTGCCCCCTCAAACAGAGTGTTGCTCATTCTTACGGATCTTTAAATACCACTTACTCTCACTAAGGCTATAGTATTTTACAGTTTCCTCTCAAACTTCCTAGACAAGTTCAAGCCAGCGACCTTGAGTGAAAACTTTTCCAAAAGACAAAGAAAAGCCCCTCGAAAAAAGTTACCTTCCGCTGTGCACACGCACAAAAGAGGCAAACGGCGTAGTTCGTAGGACAACTTAATTACAGGAGGCCCGAGACCCGAGATCCGAGACCTGAGACCTGAGACCCGAGACCGAAACCCAATTGGCACGCCGGATAGCTGGCGGATAGCTGGGATGTCTGCGCGGGCCATGGTGCCGAAAATATCACTTAATTAACATTTTCGCCTGCACCTCGCATCGCGTCGAGCCGCTTCGAGTCGCGTCGCGTCGCACGGTGGCGTAATTAACGCGTCCACTTAATGCAAACGCCATTGAATAAACGAGTAATTGGACGACATGTTCCTGTTCCTCCGATGTGGCCCAAAAAGCGAAAGACCGGCACAAAGCGGGCGGCGGAACAGGCTGAGCTTCGGAGGTAAGAGCTTCCAGAGCCAAGCGCCAAGCGCCTGCTCCTGATGCACTTAAAGAAAAAGATTGTCTACTTAATGATTATTATTATAAAAGAATACAAAAGAAAGGTTATTCTTACAAAGTTGTATAAAGAAATTGCTAAATAATTTGATTATCAAAAACATTACAAAAGAAAGAAATACAAAAGATAGATATTAATTCTTAACAGATCTCAAATTTATGAGTTGGTTGGAAAGGCTTTATATATTACCATTTAAAATTGTAAAAAAAAAACTATTCCGAAGAGTTCTGTAAATTTTTTATTACTTTTCAATTATTTCAAGATTCTCTTCTCTCTTTGTTTTACAAAAATTATATTATTTTGCTTAGTGTTTTCGCTGTTTTTTTTTTACCTGTGGGGCAAGAGGCCTTGGCTATGCAAATCATTTGGCGATGGTTCGGCTCC
>VNJS01014199.1:0-13143 GCA_008042575.1 Drosophila watanabei | reverse complement strand
AAATTAAATTTCTTAGAGGGCTTTAAGTTTATCGTGCAAGTTAGAATAAATGCTTCAAAAAATCGGAAAGAGATTACTTAAATTATTTGTAATACATTTTATCTCAAACATATTTAGATAGGATCGGCTGTTGACACTTATTAGGAATAGAGAGTCGGAAATGAGTCCTTCACCTCGTTGTAAACTCCTGACTGAAATTCTACATCTATTTAAAGCAGTCAAACTTCTTTAACTCAATTTGGCGTATATTTTTAGCTTGAAAAAAGAGCCAGATAAAACGAGCTTTTAACCTGAAAGAGCCAAAGAATAGGCTGGTAAAACAAAAGAAAATCCCTGCCACGAGACTTTACCTCTCTTTACCTTTACCATTCCCGTGCTATATCCCGCATCACGTATACGTCACGTAGCCCAGTGAGTTCAAGTGAGCAACTCAGGCAGCCTCGAGGCAATCAGGCTCTCGCTGTCGAAGGTCATGAACGTCGTCTGCATAGGAATTGCTTGTGGGACCTGGGCCAAAGGCAAATCATATTTGAAATAATCAAGGCAAATAAATACGTCTCAGACAGGTCGGAGCTTCACTGCCCGGGCACTTGGGGCTGTGTATTCTGGGACAGACCACATCAAAACCAGTGGTTCGCATTAATTTTCATTCATATTCATATCGAAAATCAGAGAGAGATTTATACGTAAACAAGCAAACAATGTGGAAAGCGATTGCGCGCGACAAAAGCAATAAAAATTAACACATGCCCATTTTCCATTTCCCATTTCCCTGCGCTCATTTTCCCGCCAGACAGACAGAGGAAACTCTGACGAGATATGTTGACTCGTGTAAATAAACAATATGTGCATCATACATAAACAATAAAAGGCCCATAAATAATGCAGTCTGGCAATTAGAGGAGCAAAAAGTGATGCGGCATTTCTAAAATATATAAAAGTTAAATCGAATATGGTGTGAATGGAATTTCAATTGCCATGTTCCGTGTTTGTGCAACAAAAATGCAGAAAAAAACGCAGTAAAACAATTTTGTGAGCAAACAAACTGCTGCAATGCATTTCAAATGAATTTTCAAATTAAAAATCACGCAATTGCATTGGAGTTTTTCCCTGAGTTTTGAAATGGGGAAGTTGCTAACTTTGTGAACTTTTGATGGGCCATCATTTTCGATAAATAGCTGCCACGTGGAGCACTTGCTTCAGCTTCAGTCCTAGGTCTGAAGAAACTCTGCTTATTCCGCGTCCCATAACTCATATCTCGACGCAATCAATCTTGGCAGACTCGCTCTATATTTGGCTGGCCATTCATTTGCATGCGACCGCCGTTTGTTTGCTCATTTATATTGGTCAACGGCACTGGCCTTGATACTGGCTCTCCCTTTTAGCTGGCCAAAACAAATCCAGAGCCATTTGTAAACATTGTATCAAATTTTAGCTGCAATGCTGCAGAATATTTATAAATATTTCCCTTGCGCTCTTGTCTCGCCAATACATCACATCTATACCTCTGTCAGGCTTTTCTCAATTCCCGCGGCCTTTGAATATATTTATAGACTGAATGACAGTTTTTTCCTCTCTCTCACCGTGGACACATGTACGCAGTTTGTTGACTTTTGATATGGGTCAAGCAAGCGGTGAAACTTTTTCTTTCCTTCAGAGACGCAACCGAGAACCGGAGACTGGAGACCGGAGACTGACTAATGCGGCGTACACGTGCTGGCAATTAGTCTGCGATGGGCTGGGAGACGTGACTGGGAGCCTGGGGGGCAGCGATTAAATGGCCAAGGCGAACGAATTCGAACTTAGTGGATTAATTTGGCCCTTTCGGAATATTTGCGTAATTAATTTGATTAAATGCTGCGTGCATTCCGTTAGAGATTGTGACATAATACGCTCGCTCCATTGCAGTCGAAGATCACGTCTGTAAGCCATTAAGCTCATCGCACCTTCACCCCGATTTGATGCCCTTTTGAGAGCGTTCCGTAAATATTTGACAAACGTAAACATTTACGCTCCATTTGGTCCACAAGCCAGTGACGTTGCGCATACGCCACGTGGGCCCTGGCTGCTGCCGCTCAGGAATAAAATTTATGAGCTGCAGCTTAACTTCCAGCCAGCCGCAAGTAAGCCACACAAAAATTCAGCTACTTAAGGCAGCCAAAAAATAAAGGGAAAAAGCAGAGAAATAAAGAAAAAACAAGCAAGAGAAATGGCAAAATAAAAACTTCCACTCGGCGCCGAGGGGAAGGCTAATTTTAGAAGCGGCTGCCACTTGAGAGCGGAGCACTTGGACTGCACACTTTTAATTTCCTCGCTGCAGTCTCTCCTGCGGGTGTGCTTAGGTCGGATACGGATAAGCTAACCCGGACGGAGCTGACCTGCCCCGAGGCGGCATCCACCTGCCAACACACACACATAAGCCTGCTCTCCACCTCTTCCAACTGGGCAACAGTTTAACCCTGCCGGCAGGGTGCAGCCTTTTATTTCTGGTATAAACCACTTCTTGACCCTTGACCGAGTGCCTTGGCCTAGCTTAATTAGTTGGCCAATAAGCCGAGTTGCATTGCCGAAAACTTTTCAAGCCGTTCTCGCTGCCATTTCAATAGCGAATTAAAGCCACATTAATTGCCAAAATGTTGCCATATTGTTTACAACGCACCCGAAAAGGGACGAAGGGAAATTATTTTTAGCTGGAGCCGAAAATATTTTAATTAATTAAGAGTATGCAGTGAAAGGAAACCCTTTTCTTTCTGCCCCTTTTCATAGACAAAGATGAAAAATGGCCGCTAAGTAGCGCAAAGTATTTGCAATGAATTTGTAAAGGAAGAGCGCGGACGCGGACAGGGAGTAATAGATAACGTTTCAAGGATGTCTGCTCGGAACATTAGACTGGGTCTTTCTTGAATTTGTGGAATTTTAATTGGGTTGCCTGAACCGGACTGGACTGGCCTCTCCCGGCCTAGAAGGTGGAAGAGCAAACGCAGAAGAAACCCCTTGAGAAAAGGGCGTTCCGGGATATTTAATGGTTGGCCGCAGAATTGTGTGACTATTGAGGGCGGGCTTACAGCGTAGGAGATGGCAATCCCGGGCATACTTTACTCTATATCCGAGTCTTAGGCCGGCGACTTATCGGCCCAGCCATCTAAGCCTGGTCCTGGGCTCAATTTCCTTGCTTCTCGTCCTCGGGGAGCTGGCAGCTGGCAGCGGAAAGCTGGAAGCTGGATGAACATGAAACGCATTTGGCAGGACAAATGGTTAGATGGACAGGCAAATGTTTGAACATGTCCTGCCATAATTTGTGCTGCCAAAAACAAACAAACAAACAAATGGACGAACGGCAGAACGAACCGAACCAAACTGGCAGCTGGAAAGAACTTTGACCGAAAGCAGTGAGAGATGTCTAATAAGGCGGCCTTGCCTGGGCTTTTGATTGATTAAGTGCCTGCATTTGACGTGGCCCTTGACGAGGCCAAGAGCCAGCTGATGGCCAAGGCTGCTGCCGGGATAAAGTTGTAAAAATCTATAAAAGCCTGCCCCCTTCGGAAGCCTAAACACATTGTAAACATTCTCGCTTTACGAGCTCCTGCCGTGTGGACACTTTTATGCACATTACATTTATTACTAATACGCCATGTAAACACTTAAAGCCAGGCCCACACAGAGGCGAGAAGGGAGCAGAGCAGCGGAGCAAACAAGCGACTTCCGTGCCATCAAAATGAGCCACACCAACACACCGGCACAAACAGACAGACAAACAAACAAGGCCGAAGGCAAATGGCGGCAAGTGGGTCAGTTTGTGGGCGGAAGCGAAGCGTCGGCGTGTGGCTGTATGAACAGGAAGTCGCACAAAGCCCGGCTCATAACACGGCAGCGGCAGCGGCCGATGTCGGCTCTTTATTTAGATTGTGCTCAGCTGCCACATATTCCGGCGGGAAGGGCCTAACTATAGTTAGGGTATTAATCTGGGTATAAATATATGGCTGAATGTATATTATTGAAGAGAAAAAGTATATAAGAAATAAGTTCTAAAAATAATTAAAATTTAAATATCAATTAAATATTCCTGAGAGAAGCTTAACAGACAGAGGGTCTAAATCTTTTTAAATATTACTAAAATTCATCTGAACTTTATGTAAAGATCCCTGTTATCGCTCACTTCGATGGATTCCTCCTCGGAACATCTCCTCATGGCTTCACTTCTCGCTCTCTGGCTATATTTTATATTTATCCTAAATTTATATGCAAGCAATGCTCGACCGCAACGTGACATTGTCAAATGTGTCTGTCTCGGAGCCGTGTAATGTGTAATATGTGTGTGTGTGTCACTAAAGGGAAGAAGACCGGGACTGGGACCGGGACCGGCACCGGGAGAAAGCATTTCCGGGATCAGCGGTGTCGGTGTCACACACACGCCAAGCCAAACCAAACCAAGCTGAGCCAGTCAAGCGGCATTTCCGAAAAAAAAGGCAACCCATAAACCCATAAACTGCGACGGCGACCTGCTGGGCTCGTTATTATGCAGCAGAAAATAATAACAATTCTCGACGACCCACTACTGGCGGAGGAACGGAGAAGCGGAGCAGGGGAGGAGCAGGTGAGCTGGCGAGGCGGTGGACTGACAAATAGCAGGTGTTGCCAAAACACAAGAAGAGCAGAATCAACATGAAAGGATTTCAGTTTTTGCCTGGCTCTTGATACCCGCTACTTGTGAAATCTCAAGGGTGTGTGGTATTTCTGAAAATATAACTATTTTTGAATAGCTTTTACAACAAAAAATGACTCAAAATTAAAACAAACACTTTAGTTTTCTTGCCATATTTCAATTTATCTACAAAACAGTTTGATTTTAGAGGCAATATAATAAAAACAAACCAACAGATACACTTACAAGTTTCCACTTATATTATATTTCAAGAGCTTGAACGAAGTACTTTACAGTCGAAGCTCCTTCACAAGGAACTTGTCCTTGTTTTTCTTCGGAGAAGAAGAAGCGCAGCAGGCCGAAAAGAAAACTCCTTTGACGTGACGCCTGTCTAAGCAAAGTCAGTGCCGTGCAGTGAGTTCTAGTTCCTTCAGTTGTTCGCTTTGCATGCCACCCGTAACCGTAGAGGTATCCTTGCCGCATCCTTACCCTTCCACGTCTGTCCATCTGTTTGTCCGTCTGCTGTTGGTGTGTTTGCTAAAGGCAGTACATCAGCCGGATGCAGGCAGGGCCCGGAGGAGGCAGGAAGTGAAAGA
Source organism: Drosophila watanabei (assembly GCA_008042575.1). NCBI lineage: Eukaryota > Metazoa > Arthropoda > Insecta > Diptera > Drosophilidae > Drosophila > Drosophila watanabei. Next base: position 7,905 of record VNJS01014199.1, on the reverse strand, counting down.
GCCTGGCTGTGCATTTTTGCCAGCACTCATCGCTCGAGGATTCTGGGAAACGGATTCCCCGCATCCTCGGAGATGGTCTGGCAAATATTTGGGAAACCAAGGGAAAGTGGCCGGGGAAATCGTTTGGGGGAATGCTCCTTCGTCGGATGCCGTATTTCCATTTCTCGGCCATTTGCTGCATGTCTAAGCTGTTGCCGCTGTCGCAGAGAGCTCTCCATTCCGGGTCCGGGCACGGGCACGGGCACGGGCACGGGAACTGGCATCCGGATAAGTGTGTGTTAATTTTACGCCCTACGGGGCATGTCCTCTTTCGGGGTGGTCCTACCCACATGTTGAGGCTAAGTTTTCGCAATTTGAATTAAGTGCACGTCCCCAAACCAGCCCCTGTGATGTTTTTATTGCGCCTAATTGCTCATTTACAGCTACTGTCAGCTGGATGCTGATAGCCATATCCTTCGGCCCCCATTCGGCTTGAAGCCAAACGCCTCTGGGTCGTAATTATTGGATCCGGCAATCGGAGATTTATGCTGGTGGCCCAAAGAAGACATCCGACGACTATCAAATGCCCACACGTGGCCGACTCTTGATAGCGGACAACGGAACTTAATGCGTTTTTAATTTGCAGCGTTTTTATGGCCCAGAGTCCCACTGGGCGAAGCCGGAAAAAGCTAAATAAAATGGCAAACCGCTGACTCGACGAGGCTGCCTGCTGTAAACACTTAATGTGCAGGTCGCGTCCAAATACTCGCTCTGCTACTCGGACCGGACACCGGACCAAGTCCTGGCCACGGCTCCAGGGGCTGGGTGTAGGGGGATCCTTGGGTTAATGAATGGGAAACAGAATATAGTGGTGCTTTGAATGCCCGCAGATAAGGATTAGAATAAAGGATAAACTTTTAATTATTTATAGATTCACAGAAAACTTAAGACTACTCTTGATATTGTTTAACTCATTTAGAATTTTTGCACTTAAGAAGTCATTTGTTAATATTTTAAATAATTTAGATAGGTAGTTTATGCTTAGTAGCTTAAAATATATTTTCACCTGGTATAATATATAGCCTCGTTAACTCCGCTACTGTCTTTTCGCGATTGCCATCCACACCCACCTCCTGCCCCGACCTCTCGTCCTGTTTACAGTTGTATATTTTTCGGACAACGAATTTGCACACAACGTTTATGTAAAATAGGCGACATTTGTTTTATTGTCATGGGCCGCCTCATGTCATGGCATCTCCAGCATCCCGAAAACCCAGCCCCAGCCCAGAGCTCTGCTGGAGAGCAGCGAGCACGCTTTCATTTTAATTGCACACATGCTTATCATTTCAACAACAGCGCAGACCCGACATTGGACAACGCTTACACCCGTGCCAGTGCCAGTGTCGGTACCTACTATATATATACATATATATATATAAAGCCAACCGCCGCGGCAGCTCGTTAGCTCTCGAGCGGAGTGCGAAAGCCAACCAGAAAAAAAAATGTTACCAGGCTATTTCTGCCATCCAATTCACTTCTGCCGCCGCTTTCTCTCCGAAATTTGCAAATGGCAACAACGCCGAGAACAAGGGCCGACAACAACTGTTGAATATATATTTATACCCAAAAAAAGTAAAGGAATTCGTGTCAGCAGAGTCGAAGGGGAGCATACCCTTGCTAGCATAATAATTTAGTTAGTTTAATTAATAAATTGAAAAGGGGTTATCATTTCAGCGACCTTTGGAGAAGATCTTATTATTTCCAGAATATTTTATATTCTAACTTTTGACTTAAAATATCTCTTATGTTAACAAAGTATCACTAAGGAACCTGTTATTTAAACGACTTTAAGCTGCAACCTTAAGCTAAAATTTAAAATCCATCTAGAAATCTCCTACATAACATCTCATAAGGATCGCCAGCGGAATAGCCAAATTATATAACCTGCCGCAAGGATATAAATATGCATATACACATGCTATATGTAGACCGGAAAAGACTGCAGGCAAAGCCATAAAAGTCAGCTACTTAAACGCAATTGAGCTTTAATATGGCGGCGCAGGAGCAGGAACAGGAGCGGTTCTGGTGGCCATCAGCAAATAAACACCCAGCACGGACAGATTTTTCTAGGGGTGGAGTTGACTTTGCTCTCGCTCCCTCTTGGCGCTCGACTATAAAAAAGATTTACTGTCTACAAATTTATGACCCCCACCGCAAATCTCCGTCCCGAATACGCAGCATCCGCATCACGGGCGGAGAAATAGAAACAAGGTTAAGCTCAAGCGGGTACAAATTTCGCTCTCTGTCCTGGCATTTTAACTCGCATTGTAAATCTCAATTAAAGTTATCTCCTGCCCTGGAGCTGGCCCTCGTCTCCTGTCTCCTGTGTCCTGTCTACTGTCTGCGGCTGCTGGGGAATGTTTGGCATGCGATGGCCACTCAATATAATTGAAATCTAAGCGCCTAGCGCACAAACCAAAGCAAACAATGTGTCCACGATGAGCAGCGTTCATTCCAAACAAAGGCGGCAGGTGACTGGCATTTTCATTGAAGCTGCTTCACAAATAAGCAGGATTTAGCCAATCTATTTTAGCTATAAATTTACCCTTGCAGTTTTTTTAAGTATTTGTCTCTTTTTATAGTTTTGCTTTGTTTTATAATATTCCTTTCCTAAATATCATTTAAAATTATACGCTAGCCGCTAGCCAGAAAGGGTAATTCCCAACCTGAGTTTCAGCTTAGCGTAATAGTTCCCCAGCGAAAACGTGGCTGTGTCTTGGTTCAGCCAAGTTGAAGAATTATTTGCATGGAAGGACACTTATAAAATGCTCCTGTCCATCCCCGTCCTAGCAGCTAGGGTTCCCATTGTCCGGTAATGGGAAGAGCTCTATCCCAGTCTCCAGTTAAGCATTCTCTGAAAGGAGCTCAAATTGCGTATTCCATTTCCAGATTCATCTCCCTGTCCCCCTCTCTGTGGCCTGTACTCTGTCCGAGTTTACTTTTCCCCACCCCGATCCCATTCTCAAAACCCAACTCCGCCACTGCGTCCTGCCCAATGCCTCTTGGCGCAAATCGTTTTAATTTCTTGCACATTTTACGCGCTACTCATCTTACCCCGCTCACTCACTCACCGACAAAAGAGTGCCAGATAGAGAGGAAAATAAAAGAAAGTCCAGTGTCCCGACGCAAGGATACCCATTGTAGAATAAGAGTTGAGTACAAATTATAAAAGATTGTTTATAGAATCAAAAAGTGTAACTTATGCCTTGCCTTGGACGCTCCACTAGATTTTCTTAACATAGTTTTTAAACATTTGTATTATATTTAATTATTATATTTTATTCATCATCACCAACTGAAAATCATCCTTTACCTGCAGCACAGGTATACCTTTAATACTGCATTACTGTTTAAAGCGGGAGCTTTTGTGTCCTGCGTGAGGCAATGGGCGATGGACTGTGACTTGAGGGCAGGCCAAAAGTGTTTGGTTCTTCGGTACTTGGCGGCGTGGTGTCCGTGTCAACGTAACTTTTATTTCCCCCGGCGGCAGCACAGAAAACTGAGCGGGAGCGGAAGGGGGAGCAGGAGAACTCAAGCACCCTCACCTGCCTCCCAACATACGCCATTCCGAAGGACCACTATCCCCCAACGAGCACCCAACACCCCTCATTGTTGTCGGTTTTTTATGACAAAGAGGCGCAGGCGTTGGCCCACCGTGAAAACTGAAACAGTCAAATGGCGTGGGCTCCTCCACACAGTGAAAAAATAAGAGAACAGGATCAAGCTGGACCTAACTATTAAAAAAAAAAGAATTGCTAGAGATGGGATATACTACCTACTTTGCATATTTAATATGTTTGTTAATATTAAAATATATTAAGTCATAGGTTATATCGCTTTACTTTTTAAACAATCGATACTGCCAATCATGATATCAAAGCCTTGTTCTAATGCTTGTATTATAATGACAATTATTATCGATAATTTAGGAATAGAAATAAAATATTTAGAACCCTTGTCAGAGTCGAAATTATCGACATTTTGACAGCTCTGTTTGGAATATTTCAGGCTTTATTTGTATGTTTTCCTCTGTCGACAGCATACTATGTATACTATATTATTTTAAAATAAAAAGAAATCTGATGTAAAATAAACCGTTTTCGGTGCAAGCATTCCCACTGAAAATGGGCGTAAAAAAAACGTGTTTGCTAAAACGGAACTAGCCTCCGATGGTGGCCACTGCCTGCCCTGCATACATATGTGGGGTAATGGTTCGGTGGGGCTCCGGATAGGCGAGAGATATGCACGGCAGGGGCTGAGCCCACGTAACCAAATTTATGATGTCGTTATTTACATGGCATAAACTTTGCTTCCTCGCTCCGCCAGCTGCAAATAGATTTCACGCTTTGTTTTATTTTCCAACTCGACACCCTGTTCCTCGACCATGGGTCTATAAAGGTGCGAGATGGCGGGTCTTTAGAGGCAATATCTCGAATATAAGTGCCACTGGAATGGACTCACTATCGCAGGGCATTTGCTAGTCAGCAACAGCCACCTAGCCATCATCTAGTTTTCTTCTTCTTCTTTTTTTTATAAATTCCGCGAGATTTTAATTGGATTTTATCTTCCCGCTGCCATTTTCACAGCTCCGATTCGCGATTCACTATTCGCTATTCGCGCTCCCTTGACTGCTCCTGTGTGTTGTCGTTTTCATGCAACGTTGATTTAAGCTTGAGGGAAATTGGCGAATGAAATGCTTCGTGTAAATAACTGGCATCATGGGTGGTAGCAGCCACCGTTCCCCCAAGTACCAAAATGCTGTTGTTCGGCGCTTTGACATGTTGCGGCGGGCCGCAGGGTTCGTGGGGTCGACCGTCGAATGGCTGCCACTGTGCCACAAACACGCACGAGTTCTCCGGATGCCATTGAAGTTTGGCCCAAATCAATTGGCCAAATATCGCTAAAGTCGACTCAAACTTTCTTGGCAGCCATATGTTGCGTGGAGAATATTTTTTCTGCCAAATATTTTGGCAATTTGCTTAATAAGTTTGTAAGGCCCAGAAAAGGGCAAACGCTGATGGATTATCGAAGGATCCATGAAGATGACTTCACACCGCTCTCAGGGAAGCTTTTTAAATCCGTAATATCAAGTTAATATATCGATGTTAAATGGAAAACTCGATGTTAAATTCTATACTTCAAAGATATATCAATCGTATCCTTGAAATATCTGATTATTCATTTACATTTTTCAATTATTTACTTTCAATTCTGCTTCTTAATTAATTAACTATCTATTGATATTATTTTGATTTTAATTAAGTATTGAGTATCAAATCCTATATTTTCCCAGTATCTAGTTGAGCATATTTCCTCTCCCTGTACATTCGCTAGCTCCGAACCCTGTCAAAGGTAAGCAATTAAGTCATTTGGGCCACAACATACGGGTACGCGCCAAAGGGAAAGCCATTTTTCATTTAAAGTGTCGCTACGAAACTCATAGTCCTGGCCAAACGACAATTCGATTGAGGCACATAATAGATGGCAGATGATAACTACAGTCATTTGCACAGTGGTGTGGGTGGCTGCCAGTCCACTTAAATTCATACAATTTGTTTTATTTCGACAACGAAGAAAAATTGTTCAAAGCAAGACAAATGTTCCCTTTGTGCGTGGAAGGCATTTCCGAAATGAAAATGAAAATGAAAACGAAAATGATAATGACAATGCCGATGACGATAGCAATGACGACAAAGATGATGATGGCTGGGAGAGAAAAGGACTGGGAGGCTTTCCCCATAAGAAGGATAAAGAAGCAGACGGAGCACAGTGGGAAAATGTGTTTTGCCAACATTTCAACACGACGTCTTAGGCTTTGGGGAGGGCTTCCCTAATGGACAAACAACAAGAATTTAAGTGCTGGCTTCCAGGGGGAGGGAGAATTGAGGAATGGTGTCCGTTGACCATCAGTCAAACCATGGACCGGGAAGTCCAAGGTTGTGTATCCAGAGTTCTTTGACATTTATATTTGATGCTCTTTTTATAAAAGTTGTAATGATAAAATAATTAGAAACATAGCCAGAGACCAAGACATTAATAAATAAAATACAAACAAGAAAATACATTTTGTTTTTAACGTTTCAATATTTTCTATCAAATTTATTGATAATTATATTACGATATATTTTCTTCGTATGTTAAAGAGCAAAACATTAGAATCTTGAAAATTTGCATTTCTGTTGATTGTTTTGTTTGGCACTTTTTACGTATTATTTATTTGCCTGCGACCGTTGCCCTTGGCAACCACAATTTAAAGTCAATTTGTTTGTCATCATTTAATTGAACCGCGCCTGACCGACTTTTTGCTTGTGATTTGCATTTTCCAGCTCCCCATTCAAGTGGTCCTTCTTGACAAAGCTTTTGGCCATCAATTTATTTACAAATTGTGCGCCCAGAGCTGGACCGGGCAGTTCAATTCAATTGAGTGTATTTATGTGTACCGAGGTTTCCATATTTCTTGGCCTTGGGCTTAAAGGCATGTCAGCTGATGCGTATACGCAACGTTTGCATTTCATTAAGAGCGGCCAGAAAATGCTGGAAGGAGAAAGCCAAAAGCAGAATTATATTTTCCCCGATGTACCTGGAAAAGCAGGCCTCGCGGCTGATACTGTTTACCTGGAAAATCCCCGGGAACTTACCCTTGCGGACTTAACGCTTCATATATCATCGGATGCCATTTGCCACCAGTCGTCGGCTCAGGCTCTAGCGCGGCTCATCGCCCGATGAGTTCTCTCAGTCATGCAACATTAAGCATTTGTCTTTACCACTTCCCAATGCCACTGCCAGTGGCACAGACTCCGGAGCCCTGAGCCCTGAGTCCTGAGCCTTCGCAGGAGTCTCCTCTACCTCCATTATTGCAGTTTAATCTGCCCGGACCATTGCATACTTCCACAACGAACTCGCATGAAAAACTCTCCGACATAAATTTTTACGCATTTTCGCGGTATACATACTTAATGCTACTATTAATTTATTGTTTCAACTGGCGAGGGTTGTTTGACAAGTACTTGGGTCGAAAAAGTGAGTGAGTGAGAGTTGTGTGGTTAAATGGGAAATACGATTTTTCTGGAAAGTAAAGAAGCTAAAAATGAATTGTAGTCTTTACATAAATTATGGTTTAGTCTGCTACATTTTGGGATATTTAATTAAAATTTAAAGTTATCAAGAAGTATTTGAATCTAAGATAGAAACAGTAATTAAATTAAATTACTTTTCATTAAGTAAACCTTATTGATTTCCCCTAAGGATACCTATCTATATCTTATCATTAGACCCACATCGACTTGGAACTTCTCACGCAACTCGTCCTGGCAGTACACATCTGTGTGTAATTCATACAAACGCTCGCGGGAAGGAGTGTGTATGTCCTTAATGCCAGCCCCGCGCCGTCGTGCCCACGCATGTAATGCGAATGATTAAACTGTTACGGCAAACAAAGTGCGAGGCAAGACAATGACGAAATGAACAGGGCTGTAAGGGAGTCCCCGAATCGCCTCAGGTCGTGTGAGTTAATGCCGAAATTCCTGGCAATCAGGGGTGCGAGTGTCATGAAATATGCAAAGCAACTTTTCACAGGCTGCATCAGCAGCTGGGACAGATCGAGGCACGGATACGGATGCACTTGCTGCCGCAGATGTTCTCGGAGATGCTCGCACTCCATCATCAATGCGGACAAGTTTGCTTGGTGTTTGTTCCGAGTACCAGAAGATGGTAGAGATGGTAGTATTTGCCCATTCCCGGACCGGAAGAATCAGGATAATTGCATCAAATGGGATATGTACACTTTCCTCCTCGGGCTCTTAAATTTCGACTTTTTGCGTGCAGCAAGGTCTGCAGCAGCAGTTATTATTTAGTGTTGCCTCTCTG
>VNJS01014196.1:0-10012 GCA_008042575.1 Drosophila watanabei | reverse complement strand
TGAATTATAAAATTTAATTTATTTTTCACTCGAGGTTCTTTTTTTCGGATGCTTTTAGCATCCTACCGACTGCGCCAGTAAAATGTTTATATGTTTTAGTCGAACTAATGTCCCGTCAATTGACTAAGGACAACGCCGGAGAAATAAATAAACGATCAAAAATTAATTTCACGTCTTTATTAATTGGATCTCAGCTTAAGACTAAATTCTTGTGACAAAAATTATTCTCGTGCTGCCCTTCGTTTACATAAATTTGGCAGCGAGCTTGGGCTATTGGTTGTACATAACAATTTGAGAGTGAGAGTGCCACTCAGGGAGCGGGACTTAGAATTGTATACATTGGGTTACCGTGGGATCGCCTACGTTGCAGATTCTTATTTATGTGAATATGACACTTCGGGCTACCGTGGGATCGCCTACGTTGCAGGTTTTTATTTATGGGTACATAAGTGGGTATGTGAATATGTCACTATATATATAATGTAAATAGTTAGTTTAAGTTGGGATTTAGGGTATATTAATAAGTTAGCTAGTAAGGAATTATTATTTAAGTAATCTTAGCATAGGGACATGACAAGACCCACGAAGGGCACCTGTAAATAGAGTAGACTTAGACCGCCAGGCCTCATGGATAGGAGCACAGTTAGGCTCGCACGCTCACACCGCCGATCCCAGCACCCATGTTGACCGACGGCAAAAGCAGCCGCATAGCAACAGGGACCGCAGAACAGACGACGACAAAGTCCGCCTAGCAACAACGGTAACATCGCCCGGAACACAACGGAGCCTGCATACCAACATATCGGCAGAGCCATATCGGCAGAGCCAACACATCGACAGAGCCAACACACCGGCAGAGCCAACACATCGGCAGAGCCATACCTGCAGAGCCAACACATTGGCAGAGCCATACCGGCAGAGCCAACACATCGGCAGAGCCATACCGGCAGAGCCAACATATCGGCAGAGCGAATACACTGGCAGAGCAGCAGGACCCAATCGCAGCAGGGCAGAACGCTGCGCAGCCGCATGGCCCAGAGGGCCGATCAAGGAGAGAGCGAGAGGGCTCATGGCCGATCGCGGGCAGCGCTCGCACCATCCAAAGCCGACGCTGCCACGTAAGCACGCCAAAGCTTCGTGCCGGCAGAGGCGAGAACGCTGGTGAGTAGGAGAACGAGCGGTCTTCTCGACCGCGGGGGAGTTCGTTTCCAACCACCGAGCAGAGCAGACGGAGTTTTGGAGTCCGTTTTCAACCGCCAAGCCAAGTAGACGGAGCTTTGGAACCGCAGCGCAGAGCAGACGTAACCACGCGGAGCCGCAGCATGGACACGTGGGTGGCCACCAACCTGGATAGGCTGGCCCCTACTCTGGAGGTGTAATTGGGTGAGCTGTGCTTCAGGCCAACCCTGCGTGGGGATCACCGGTGCGTGCGAGTTAGGGACAAAGATTGGGGCTTTGGTTAAGTTGACTCAGATTTAGTAAATGTTACATTTATATGACACGATGAGACCACTGCGCCTTATTTAGATTTCCCCGTTCCCCTCCTCCCTCGGACTATTTTTCTGTGGAGGATCCCGGTCTGACTGAGTTTATATCCTGGCCCGTGATTAGCATCCTTATAACATGTAAAACTAATTAATTGCATAGCAATCTGCAAACTTCGGATAAAAACAACTAAACAAATTTTAATACAAATTAAGAGCGACAACATACTTGGAGGAAGAAATCGCCTGGATAACAACGAAAAAGCTGAGTGAGTAGAGTTATGAGCAAAGGCGGAGGCTTAAAAAAAAGATCAGTAAAAGAATAGCGCACATTAAGTTGCTGCCTTATGCAAACACGCCGCCCACATGGGCAATTTTCGATTTTCTCGATGAAACCTTCGGCTAAGAAAGCCATATATCACAACTCACTCGGCAAGTATCCAAATCCAAATGAAGCACTGATTACAAAACCTCCTTCCCCCAAGTCTCTTCCCAAGAAACCGAACATGTGCCCAAAAGACTGCCCTGGGCCACTGTATGCGGCAACATGCAAATTGCAATAAATCAATGACCAGTGCGAAGACCGGCACCGGCCCCGTCTGAGCCCAGAGGCCCCGGACAGCAGCAGCAGATACCAAGAGTGGGAGGCACAGCCGCCCCCTGCGCCTTTGAGGGAGCGTCAGCGTAGCCAAACCGGCGACGACCAGCTGTCGCGGTGGACACCAATATATAGAAGCAGACTGTGCAGCCAGCACCTGCACCGTCTAGCGCACCAAGCTAGACCAAGGAAAGGAACCGGCAGAGCTTCAAGTGGCGCATATATTTATTTATATTGCACTGCGTAGCAAATATTTTTTTCATTGCACTGCGATGCATATATTTTTTTATTCATTATTAGGGTGGCGCTCCTGACTTAACTCGAAGTTCCTTATCATCCTACTTTCGATGTGACTCTCAATATTGGGACTGACGTACTCTGACCGACCAGTCACAAAAGTTCTCTCCTTTCGCAAGACGGACTTTAAAAGGCTGAATAATTTAATTTCTGAATCTAATTGGTCCGATCTATACATGTGCACTGACATGGCGGATGCCATGGACCTTTTTTTACAATGCCATGATTTCATTTATTACTACATGTGTTCCGTTACACTATCCATCAATCTCGAATAAGCCTCCTTTACTAAAGAGTTGAGTCGCCTTAAGAATATAAAATCTAGGCTGTGTGCTAAATTTAGACGCACCTGCTCTCCTACTGCACTTTCTGCCTATTTAACAGCTCGGACAGACTTCACCGTTCTGAACGCGCAGTGTTATAAAAACTATTTGACTCGCTGCAGGGCTCAGTTCTCCCAGGACCCTAAACGATTTTATAATTTTGTTAACAATAAACGTAAACCCCAGAATCATCCTTCCATCTCTTTCATTTGAAAATACGACCGCAAATAATGATCAGGCAATAGCCCATTTATATGCGCAGTTTTTTTAAACCACATATTCAAATTTCACGGATTTAAATCAGACATATTCTTACAGCATGCCCAAGTCGAACCTTAATTTCAGTCCTTGTTGGAACGAAAGCTTTCTTCTTATTGATCTTCATCGCGTAAAGTCTGTTTATTTGCCAGGTCCCGATGGAATACCTGGCAATACCTTAGGTATTGTGCCGAAGCCCTGTGCAAGTCCGTTCTTAAATTGTTTACCTTATCCTTAGAAACTTCCCACTTTCCCCTTACTTGGAATGAAGCATTTCTAATTCCTCTTCACAAAAATCGGGAGCCAATAACTACAAAAGAATCTCTAAGTTGTCGGCCATCCCAAAACTTTTCGAAAATTTCATTACTCATTACACCTTTGTTGATCAGTAATCCATCCATGCCAACATAGATTTATTTAGCGAAGATCAACTACAACAAACCTTTTGGAGCTCACTTGTTTCATCATAAAGGGCTTCCATAGTAATCTTCAGACAGATGTCATTTATACTGATTTCAGTAAAGCATTTGACGCTGTTAACCATTCACTTCTTGATAGGAAACTCGACTTAATGGGGATTCCGGATGATCTTCTTAGAAGGATCTCAAGTTATCTTATTGGCAGGACGCAAAAGGTCCTCTTTAAAAACAGCTTGTCGAATGTTCTCCAGGTTACAACTGGCGTCCCGCAAGGGAGTCATTTGGGTCCCCTATTGCTTAATTTATTTAATAACGACCTGCCCAAAGTCTTGATTAACTCTAGAGTACTTGTGTACGCTGACGATGTTAAGCTTTCCTTGCAATATAAGGACGCTGCTTGCCAGTCTGATTTATAAACAGATCATGATAATTTTCAAACATGGTGCCGGCTAAATTTATTAAACTTAAACGGCTCTAAATGCAAGCTAATGACATTCTCTCGTGTCGTTTCTAAGCTTGCGACTTATATGCTGAACTGCTGCTCTTTAGAAAGAATTCAGTTGACTTCATTGAACACATTTCGTGTATGGTGAATAAAGCCAGTGGTGTGCTTGGATTTAGAAAACGGTGGTCGAAAGAATTCAATGACCTATACGTTACTAAAACATTATATACCTCGTTAGTTCGTCCTATCTTCGAGTGTGGATCTTGCGTATGGAATTCCCAGTATGGAGTCCACAGTAATCGCATCGAATCTGTTCAAAGAATTTTTTACTTTTCGCTCTACGCGATTTAAACTGGGATGCAGACCGTAGATTACCGTCATATTCTAGTAGACTCCTTCTAATTAACTTACCTTCCTTAGCCAATCGTAGAACTATGTTAGACATTACCTTTATATTCAATCTTATTCGCGGTGACGTGGAAAGTGCTGACTTCTTAGGTCAGCTGAATTTTCATGTTTCGAGATCCTTTTTGATCCTTTTTGCCATTAGTCTTGCGCCAATGTAGAACTTCGTTTGAATTGCACAAACCCTTTAGTGTCTTATGTGCAAAATATAACGATTTGTACACAATAACATCGAACGTAGATAGCCTTCCTAGACTAAAAACCTTAGTCCTAACCCACTTAGTACGTATGCAAACAAACGCAGCACGCCAGTAGTTATTTTCCTCGTATTCTTTTCTATTTTTCCATCCCGTCTACTAACATCTAACCCAAACAGGCACGTGCTTGGTGTCATAAGGGCCACTCAGTAAGTGCATCAAAGTCCAGAACAAATAATTTTTGTAAAATTAAGCGAAATCTTCTCTGCCCGAGTAGAAAAATAGCTCGAAAATCTATGCGAAAATTTAGGCAGGTTTTTATCTACTACTTAAAAATTTTTTCTTATTTTGCCCTATGAGCCATGAATGACAAATCAATACGGAGCTTGTTAACGCATTAAAAATAAAACCATACATACAAAAAATGGAAAAAACTGCCAAAATGGTTCTAGTTGCCCATGTTGTAGAATCGACGGAAAACGTCGTGAATAAAATCGAATCAGAAAAGGTAGACTCGGATATGATTATAATACTGTTAGCAATAATTGTAAGTGTAATGTTAGCAAACGCCTTCTTTAGAATATACAAGTTGTACAATCAGTGCCTCCGTAAGAGATACCAAAGTCAAGCCAATGACTCGAAACAAATTTGAAAAGAATAAATATAAATTTTGCTTGCTAATTACGATTATCTTTATCATTATTCACATCTATCATATTTACAATAAAACCCACGTGTGATGCTATAACAAAAATAAATAAAGATGAAAAAAAGAGAATCCATTTAAAAATGACAAAATTAAAATCAATCCTATTATTCACTATCCCAGAAATAAAATAAATTATTTTCAGTAATTTACAAGCAGTCTTAGTATGGAATTGAAAGATTTAGTCACCTATATCCTAAATCCTACAAATGTATAAGCCGAAACAGGATAATACAGCAGGATACAGTTAGTAAACATGCAAAAATACTTGTCGACTCATTTAATGAGGCAAGAATATTAGTGCATGAAAATAGAAAAATAATAGGTACAGCGAAATGGTCAAAGGTATTAAAACTATTGATCAAGTTACGTTCGAACTTAATAGCGGTCAGAGAGAAGTATAAGTTGGATATAACTATACCAACAATACCCCTCTGACAATAGACCCAAGTGAAGAACTTGAATCAAATAACCCTGAACCAACTGATTCAGACACTCAAGAAAGCTCTGACTCTGAAATAGAAGAAGAAACCAATCTAACCACCCCTACAGTATTAACAATACCAAAAACACAGGAAGAGGATACTGATACCACAATGAATGATGCCGTCACGAAGTACATATAATGCAGTACTGAAATGACAGGCAACGCCAACTCGATATTGTGTACACAAAGAGGAGACAACTATCGCGGTAACCATTACGGAATAACGGATTTTACCAAAATAATGGCTATAACCAAAATAACAGTTATAACCGAAACTATAATAATCAGACTAACATATATTTATCGTAACAATTACACAGGCCAACAGCATCTCAGAACCAGAAACCAAACTATACTTTTCCGATGGATTTCGATTCGCTCGATCATTTTGTCGGCCTGTGTTATAGGGGAAACAACCGTTGTGGAAACAATTATGGCAATAACAATACAAATACAAACAGACAAAACAATAATAATGTCCGACAGGTACAAACCACATCTGAAAGCCAAAGAGTGAACCATATTCTCTACTGCGTTTTGTGTCTTAAGGGACTTTAAGACACAAAACGCAGTAGAGAATATGGTTCACTCTATCAACCTTAACTTTAATCTTTTTGCTTCACTCAAAAATGAAAACACAAATGATACAGGTGCAGACATCTCTTTTAATAATTTAATAATGTGTTCTATGAAAATATTACCCAAATATCAGCCGTTGGTGAAGGAACAACCAATTCAAAAGGATTAGTATCTATAGAACTTCTGTCAGGCACCTAAGCTATTCCGTAGAATTTAATATCGTAGCATCAAATTTCCCTATTCCATGTGATGGAACTATAGGCATAGATTTTATGTAAAAATACAATTGTCAAATAGAAATTGATTGCCTCATACTAAGACCAGATAACCTCTATAGCCCAGTTAATATTCCAATAAACCATACACTCGAAAGTAATTTGACAATTCTACCAGCAAGAGCTGATGTCGTCCGAATAATTGCTTTAAATTGAGCAACCAGGTATATATTAATACCAAACCAGGAAATCCAAAATGGAGTATTCATTGGAAACTTCATTGCAGATTCTAAAAACACTTTTGTCTAAATTTTGAATACAACAAATATAACTGCAGTCATTCAACTAAATACACTAAATGTTGAACCATTGCAATCCAATGCATTGAATGGTAATGACATAATTAAATCCCGGGCGGAAACACCACAAATGTTTATGGGTAAGACAACAAATATGCCACCCGTTGGCATAATAATAATAATAATAATAATAATAATAAATAATTACAAACGCACGAATAGGTCGTATTATTTTATTTATTTATTTATTTAATAAATAGCAAATTTCTACCATTGTAATCCATATCCTTACCTCTGACCGGGTAAGAAGTGTTTTTTAATGATATGCTGCAACTCACATCAGGTGGGCATAGGCAAGGATAGGTGTCTAAATTAATTTATGTGTTAACATCAAAGGACAGTTCAACATGTAGTAAAAAATATAAATCATTTTAGGCCGTACATAAAACGCAGAAAGGGTCGTGCATCTCAAAATTCGATTTACGCACATTTAGTGCAATCGGTCGAAAATGAATGAAACAATTTTTTCGAAAAATAGACATAAACTTACATTTGGAGTTGTTGAGAAGTAGCAAACTGTTGTTGCACCAGGACAACATATTGTTCAAGTCAGTTTGCACATGCGTATGAGAGTTTGAATTCGACAGCGGTAAACATAGTTTAACGTCATCGGCGTACATCATCACATGGGAATAAAGAACCACATCAGGCAAGTCGTTAATAAAAATACCAATCAGGAGTGCACCAAGGTGACTCCCTTGCGGGACACCCGGAGTTACCTGCACACGATTTGAAAATGATCCCTTAAAAGCAAAAGTTCGGTGGCGATCCAATTAATCAACAAAAGAGGAAAGCCCAAAAGTGTAAGTTTTTTTTTATAAATAAGAGGTGATTCACAGAATCAAAGGCTTTGCGGAAGTCTGTAAAACTAATATCAGTTTGTGTGTTAAATTTAAACGCGTTTCTTATGACAGCACAAAACTCAAGAAGGTTTGTGGAATTAGACCGGTGTCTCATAAAGCCATGCTGCGGGGTGGACATTAATGAGCTACATAGGTGTCGAAACTGAGCAGTAACTAAAAGTTCAAATAGTTTTGGAATCGCACTGAGCTTTGCAATCCCTCTGTAGTTTTCGATGTTGAATTTTCTACCGTTTTTGTGGAGGGGAATTATGAAGGATTCCTTCCAACATTCAGGAAAATGTGACAACTGAAGGGACAACTGATACAGCTTGGACAGTGGACGACATAGCGCACTAGCACAATTTCTCAAAACATCTGGGTACCAAATCTGGACCGGAAGAGAAGGAAGGTTTGAGTGTCCTGAGGTTCTGAAGAACATCATCACCACTGATCGTGGGCATGAAAATGCAATTGGAGTGCGGAAGAAAAAATGGGTACGCTGAGGTAGTATCGAAACTAATAGATGAGTACGATGATTGGAAAAATTTAACGAATAAGTTCGCGATGTCAGGCTTGTTAGAAGCGGACTCAGTGTTGAGATGAAGACTGGATGGAAAAATTTGAGATTTTAATTTAGAATTGACAAACGCGTAAAACAGCTTAGGGTTCGCCTGGAACTCAGAATTATGTGTCAAAAAATTATAACGGGCTTTTAGGTATCTAGCACGGTCGACTTGCAAGCCTGTTCTACTAAACTTTTTGAAAAGTCATTTTTCAAGTTGGAAAGTCGACGAGAAAACCAGGGAGGCTTATGCGAGACGTCAGAATGTGGAAACAATGGAACAAACATTTCGAAACCAGAGTATATAATTTCATGGAAACGGTCGACTAAGTTTACGGGATCGTCGTCGTCCAAAAAAAGTTCAATCGACCGAAGACAAATAAGTGTTTATGTCAGAAAAATTAGCTTTACAAAAACAGCAAAAAGTTGCTGGCTTAGCTAAAGGGCACGACAGTAAAGGAGTCGATACTTTAAGAATTATCTCAAGAGTGGGGTGATAAGCGTCTTCGGGGCTGGAGAGAGTGTCAATTCTAGAAACGTAGGCATTTGTAAACTCCGACGCAGAAATAAGGTCTAGGACTTTAGGCTCAGTGGGAATAAAAAAATTCGAGTCAGTGGAGGGCATCCAAGATAAGGACGGAAAGTTGAAACCTCCCATAACAAGGTGATCGTTAACACCAAGAATAGAATAAATGCTCAGATTTAATGAGACATGCTGTAAGTAAATGTTCGTGTAAGACCGGGGTGGGATGTACGATAGACTTCTGCATGGATGTACCCATATCGGAAAATGAATTACTTATTCTAGAAGTGGGTATACTTTTTTATTGTACAGTATTTTTGTGTTTGAGTGAATAGAATACTATTTGCCTGTATTAACACTTAGTGTTTTCACTCACTCTATAGTTGTACAGCTTTTTATGAGTACACCAAAACTAGTGTACTGTCTAAGCACTGTACAATGTTTTGGAGTGAAGCTTACTTACTGTACAGTGAGTCAAACTTCATGACTTTTATGTCGTATATAGGAATAAAACAAAATATTTTATATCTATAAAGATTCTGTATTTAAGTTTACAATATTTGAGTTTAGGAACATGATTTTGTTTACTGTGTCTTCAGTGGTGGCAATTTTAGTTCGTTTTTCACATATTAAATTCTTCGCAACCGAAAAAACCCTTTCGGAAGCTGCACTAGTCGCCGGAGCTGCAAAAATCTTGCAGCTAATTTGAAAAAGCAGGGGAAAACGGTCTTTATTTATTGACCACCACTGCAGAACATCAAATTCCTCTTTATACATAATATTTACATTTTTATATGTATTAATTTCGTCTTGTGTAGTTGTTAAGCTATTAGTGTTTTGAATGGGTTGGGAATAGTCAGCAAAAATGTTATCTATTTCTTTTATGGGTGTCATTAATGTTTGTGTATCATTATTTTGGTTATTATTATTAATTTTTGTTATCATTTTTTCAAGGTCTTTAATATTTTGTTCCTTTTCTAACTCGGTAAACTTAGTTAATTTGTTTGTAGGTGGAAATAAAAATAGGGCAATGTTGTGAAATTTCTTTAAATTATCTTGAACTGTTGTATGTAAATATTTTAAAAGTGAATGTTTGGTCTTTAGTATACTGTCAATGTCATCGTCTTTTGGAGTGGCTATTTTTTTTAAATTGTTTATGTATGGATCAGTTAAGTGTAATGTTGGGTAATTACTACCCTCCAACTTTTTTGAAGAAGCTTCAAAAGGACCAAGAAGGTTCACCAGACCGCTAATGTGACTTAAATTAATTTCTTGAATTCTGCTTATTTCTTTGTTATCAATCAAAATTTGGG
>VNJS01014155.1:0-21984 GCA_008042575.1 Drosophila watanabei | reverse complement strand
TCCTAACATCCCCAGCATGAAGTGACGGTTGCCGG
Organism: Drosophila watanabei; assembly: GCA_008042575.1. Lineage (NCBI taxonomy): Eukaryota > Metazoa > Arthropoda > Insecta > Diptera > Drosophilidae > Drosophila > Drosophila watanabei. The sequence continues at coordinate 21,949 of VNJS01014155.1, read as the reverse complement.
CCAAGTCTTAGATATGTATGTGCTACTACATAAGTGGCAAGTATTCACTCTTCATAGTTACTCTCTCTATAAGTAACTATATTTTGTCTTAATTAATAAAAAATTTCCCTTAAATTAAAAAAAATCCTCTTTTTAATGGTTGATGGTTTTTAACCGCATCATTTACATATACAAAAACAGAGTGTTGGTGATACGATGTGGTGGCAATCATAAAAAGCCTCTTTTCGGCCGTAGATTTAGAAATGCGCATTAAAAACGCATCCCCTTAGATTTGAAACAAATATATAAAATTACGAAAAAAAAAACGTTCTCAAATCTATGGTTATAGGGGGTAATAGGGGGAGGTTATAGGGTAACTTTTGTGTATTTTTTTATTTTATTGAGCTGAGACAAATAATAGTTATTTTTAGAGTAAGTAACTATCAAGAGTAGATACTTGCTACTTATGAGTGGCACATTCATATCTTAGACTTGGCCAGCAACTGTCACTTCATGCGGGGAATGCTAGGACCAGTTGGGAATTATATTTTTATTAAATTATTAAAATTAAATTATTAAATTAACCTTACCAATGCACTGTGGTTCCGCAAGAGGCCAAAAAAAATAGTGATAACAACGAATAGAAAAAAATTGCACGCAAATTGTCTCTAAAATGTTCAAACTTCTTGATGGCAACCCGGTTTTGTCTGGAAATCTAACGGGACTTTCTAAAAATAGAATGCAAAGCGTGATCATGTGTACATGTTTGCAGCGCAGCTGTACTAAGCAAGAATTTTTAAAAAACAAAATTGCGATTCAAAGTGGTCAAACGTTTGTCATAGTGATCCGATTTTCATTATTCAAAATGCATTTTGAAGTTGAAGGTATGTATTTACTTTAAATGTAAATAAATCCAACAAATTTTTTAGAGAAATTAACAAATTTGATGTAATATTTTTTGTGTTTTTTGTGAACGTCATTTTTATGTTTACCTAAAGTTTTAGTTGTGTTCCCCCCCGATTCCCCCATAGATATTATGATCATTGTATTAATCAGAGTTTTTACTAAATAAATGTGTTTAAGTCAGCTGCAGAAACTTGCAGATGTGTGTGCAACAATCAATAATCTAACGTATCTTTTTATTTCTTGAAGGTCAAACCTGTCTAGCAGAGCCCCTGTGTTTGTTTTGTGTGTTTGTCTCCGTCTTTACTTGTGTTTACATTGTGTATAAAACTTCGAAATATTTAAAAATTTTTGTGTTTAACTTTTAATTTCATAGGCGACATAAGTAAGTATGTGTGTGCACGCCTACATATTTTTAATATATGGTGCTCCCAAAAAAGGCACACACGCTGGAAAATTACGACAAGTAATTGCTGATGTCCAACAAAATTTGATAAACAACGGCTTTGGAGATGAATTGAATGCGTGGATTCACCAATTGAGTACATTTGCAAAAAAAATTGTTGATTTTTGGATGCGTTAAAAATGTAAGAAATCATCTATTTTACAATATGAGTCTGACTATAATGCAGTCAATTTTATTGAAAAATACAAAAAAAGTACCCCAAGAAAATTCGGAAAGTGCTCTACGCGGCCAGCTTACAAATACAGATATATTGAATTATTTGCTTTTACGGTCCGACCCATATATAACTGGGCAGAGAAATATGGAAAAAAATGACAATTTAAAATTATTTCCCTTACTTAATAGCTTGCTTGAGGAGACATCCTAAAATTTTTGTATAATTTTGAAGTTACAACCATTGTAAATTTTGTTTAGTACTTAAATGGCCTATAAATTGTTATTGTTTAATTATTTCTTAAATTTTATTGTTTGGGGTTCATTGGTTGGCGGATTTTTTCAACTACAAACACTATTTACGAAGCTTGGTAAAACTTTCAGCCCTCTAATGCCATTAAAAGCATTTTTGGCCGCGCTTCCATACAAGTGGAACCACTGTGCAATGCCTTGTCTTTAAATCAAGTAAACCTTTTCTTAATTTTAGAGAAATGTTCTTAGATTTAGAGCGATTATTTTGTACGGCAATTTTTCTTAAATATAGAAAAAAAAAATTTGTTATGAGTGTACACAGAAAAAAACGGGATATTGTCGCCAAAATTAAGCCTAAGTAGGCATGACTCCGGGCCAAGGTCGGATTTATTTTAAGTAGGAACACACTTTATATTTTCAATCTCCAAAATTCTTAATTAAATTTTTTCTTAATTTAATCCCAAACTTTCTTAAATATTTTATTCCCAAAATGCTTGATTCAACCCCGACTGTTTTATTCCCGTTTATTTTTGCAAAATTAATTGCAAAATATTCTAGATGTAATCTCTATTATTCTTATATATTTAAATCAAAAAATAAATAAAAATGCAAAAATTCTTTAATCCAAATACGATTAAATTTAAGTTTCTTTTAAAATAATATTTTTTACTCAGGTGTACGGTTAACATTAATTTTAATTACTTTAAGTATACTGTCGGTATTAATATTTAATATATTTACAGATTCTTAACTGTTATACATATATGTTTCCCATTGTTTAAGGGATATGCATACATAGATGCAATGGCGGTGTGTAAAAAGGTCTACATCTTTTGGAAGACTTTTGTCAACTAAAGAATCAATTTCGTCCGTCCTAAAATGACTGTCCAAGCCTTTTACACGTATTTTCTTATAAATTATATCGCGTTATAATTAAAATCGTTACATATTTTGCTCTTCGAGTTTCTTAACAATTTAATTAAATTCATTTGAATATGAATATTGAATATGAATATTGTTGCAAACAAATGGTTGCCTTAATTAATTTCTATTCTTAAATAAAAAATTAGGAAATTTCAAAGCGTTTTTAATAGTTATTGAAATGGACGGATTTTTACTACTTGTAATGCTAGTAAAACATATACTTCTTAAATATTTCAAAAGACCACATTTTGCATGCCGTTGCATCAAATAATTTAATACACGTTGATTCTAAATAATCTAAATCACTTTATGAATATTCAGAGAACAAGTATATTATATTAAGTCATACAAGAATAATTTGCCAACTTCCATTACCTAAATTAAATATCCGATCATAAGAGCCAAGATATGAATAAAACAGGCTGATTTACTAACAGTCATTTTTATACCCTTTCAGGGTATTATAATTTCAGTTAGAAGTTTGCAAAGCAGTGAAGGAGGCATTGTCGACCCTATAAAGTGTATATATTCTTGATCAGCATCAACAGCCGAGTCGAGCCATGTCCGTCTGTCTGTTTGTTTGTCTGTCTGTCTGTCTGTCTGGCTGTCGGTCTGGTTGTCTGTATGTCCATTCCTACGCAAACTAGTCCCTCAGTTTTGAAGCTATCTTAATTCTTTGCAGATAGAGTTCCCTGTACTTTCACTCCTATATAAGTCGGAACGAGCCGGATCAGTCAATTATATCATATAGCTGCCATACAAACAATCTGAAAATTTTTAGCAAAAAAATTATAACTTTACTGTTTTTTAACATATCTAAATCAACTCTCGGCTTTAAGCTTTTTAAATTATATTATTTCAAATGTTCCTTTTTAAATTTCATAAAAATCAAACGACTTTATCATAAGCTGCCATACATACGATCGGTAAATGTGAAGGAAAATTACATTTTACTTTACATGTAAAAAATGCGAAACTAATAATAAAATGAATAATAAATGAATATAACTCATATTATATTAGATAGGGATATATTAAAATAAATACACTTGGAATCTGCAAGTCTATTCAAACTTCGGCGTGCCGAAGTTAGCTTCCTTTCTTGTTAAATTATTTGACTTCAAACGATTAATAGTTAAAGGAACAGATAAATTAGCCATTTCTGTTTCACCAATAGCAAACCGTTTTTTTGTGTTTTGTCTAACGTAATTAATTTACTGTCGATAAGAGAAACTAAGGCTTTGCAAGCATCATAAAAGCATACGTCCTCATATAAATCATGAATTAAACCAAACGAAACAAGAAAGGAAGCTAACTTCGGCACTACGAAGTTGGTATACCCTTGCAGATTCCAATTGTATAAATTATAATCTATCCCAATATAATATAATATATAATATGAACTACTTTCATATTTATAAAAGTTTTACACTTTAAATTTTTTTTTTAATTTTTTACATTTTTTACATTTTTACATGTAAAGTAAAATGTAACTTACCTCCACATTTACCGATCGTTTGTATGGCAGCTATAGGATATAGTAGTCCGATCTAAATAAAATTAAATCCGAAAATCTAGAATAATATATATAGCTTATAACCGAGAATTGATCAAGATATGTTTAAAAACAGTGAAGTTATAATTTTTTTCAACAAATTTACGTATCGTTTGTATGGCAGCTATATGATATAGTCATCCGATCTGGCCCGTTCCGACTTATGTACGAGTGAGAGTATATAGAAGACTGTCTGCAAAGTTTCAATCAGATTGCTTCAAAACTAGTTTGCGTAGAAACGGACGGACAGACGGACAGACGGACATGGCCAGATCGACTCGGCTGTTGATGCTGATCAAGAATATGTATACTTTATAGGGTCGGAGATGACTCCTTCACTGCGTTGCAAACTTCTGACTGAAATTATAATACCCTGCAAGGGTATAAAAACAACATGAAAAGTATGATGGATCCTAACGGTCCCGATGTAACGATACAAATCCAAAAAAAAAGCTGTTTTAAAAAAATAAAATAATTATTATATTTCAATATAATTCCTCAAAATTGAAAACGACGTAATTTTATTGTAATTAAAAATATTTTTCTTAAAATTACTCGCCATACTTCGCAGACTTTTGAAATTTACCAGATGAAGTAAAATCTGACTTCTGACACGATCGTGGTGCGTGTTTTTAGAAATATTTTCAAAACGACAAGTCCTTAAAGATTGCGTCTTAGGACACAAATAGTACTTGTAAAGTGCAATGATCGTGTACAAAAAATATGCCAATAAAAAATGTATTTATGGTAAATTTGGTCAAATTTCACCGTACGAACGTAACGAACGCAATCCTGGAAATGCCCCTATAAGATGCTATAGAAAAATAAGTATACTTTTGGAAACAAAACATTATTTCTTAAATAAATGCATAAGTATATTAAGAAAGTGAGTGAAATTGATAAGGGTATGGACATAGTCAGATGTTGGAAACACAGTGATGGAGCCATTTCCGACCCTATAAAGTATATATATTCGTGATCAGCCACAACAGCCGAGTCGATTTAGCTATGTCCGTCTGTCCATCCGTTTGCCCTTTTTTTACGTAAACTAACCGAGAGTAGATCAAAATATTTTAAAAAACAGTGAAGCAAGCATTTTTAATTTCTAAAAATTTACGGATCTTTCCTATGAGAGCTATATGATATAGTTGACCAAACCGGCTCGTTCGGACTTATTGTGTTGTGGAGTATATAGATGACTAACCACAAAGTTTCATTCAGATAGCTTCAAAACTGAGGGACTAGTTAGCATATAAGCAGACGGGCATGGCTAGTTCGACTCGGCTGTTGATGCTAATCATGAATAATGCTTATGAATAAAGCTTTGACTAAAATTTTAATACCTTGAAATGGTATAACAATTATTTTTATATTGAACGTTGATATTTGTTTATGCAAGTAATCGAAACTTGAACATTTTTTATAAGATATATTTGAGCGATCATCGCGAAACTTTAGATATAGGTAAAGATGATTGTAGATAGTTAAAAATGTAGTTGTTAAGAAAACTTTACAAAGTGGCGGACATATGGAGTATTTGCCGCAGCGCCTCCAGCTTTGAGCTGCCCGGCTATACAGGATACAGTAATTCACGTCGGAAATCTAAAAACAAAAACTGTTTGTATTTATTTAAAGCTTGAAAACTCAAAAGGAAGTTTGACAAACAATTTTATGTTTTGAACTAAAAATGTCGAAAACTTGATTTTACTTAAAAAAAAAGCTGAAACTTATATTTATTTCCCATATCGAGGTTCAAATATAAGATAATTTTATTTTTATGTTATTCCATTTTAATTCAGTCCGATGTCTTGTCAAGTATTTTCTTAATCCTGTCCATAGCATAGATAAAAACGCATAGATTAAATCTGGAGGGAGTTTAAAGTATATAACTTTCCCGCCCACGTTTTCTTTTGTATACCTTGCCTATATATTGGTGTGAGTTTAAAATCGAATATAGAATTCTTACAGTACATTCTCCAAATAATAACACATTTTTTTCGGCTAACTTGTATATATCCCACAATAATGATTTTTACTAAGAACTGTTTATACGCCAAATATGTTTATCTGCATTCTTTGAGGTACTACATTTTTTATGCTTTATGTAGGATCATTTGCCAAAGATAGCAAAATGAATATTTTAAAATAACTTTAATTTCCCAATAAATGAATTTTATCAGCATAAAACAAAAATCTATAAATATACTAATATATATACTAATATATATACTAATATATATACTAATATATATACTAATATATACTAATAATCTAGGGTACAAATTGTCAGTTACCTGGAAAGAAGAAAAGAGAAAATGTAGGTCATTTACCAGCGCTGTTTAGCCCACACCCTATAATGGGGTATTATAATTTTAGTCAGAAGTTTGCAACGTAGTAAAGTAGGCGTTTCCGACCCCATAAGATAAATATATTCTTGATCAGTATCAACAGCCGAGTCGATCTAGCCATGTCCGTCTGCCCAGTATACAAATGCTGCTTATGGAAGAATAGAGAAAAAATTACCACCTTTTACCCCTAAGAAAATGATCAAAGTATTTCACACCTAATACCGATACTACACTAATGTATTAGGCAAACACAGGGTAGATCGTAAGTACGCCGCAGATTACTGGCTGCCGAATTGGGGGTTTGCCGGGGCTACCCAGTTGAAAACAAATACACCGTATACACCGATGCACCTACGCAAGCCGCATACAAAGGGTCGGAAAAAAGCTATTAGCAAACACAGCTAGTTGCAGACAAAAAAATTCTCACTTACGCCGTAATCCTCCTATCCCAGTCACGCTGCTTGTATAGTGTGCATATAATTAAGGCAAACAGCGGGTATCGATTTATGTGCCAGACTGATTAGCAGATCGGTCTTAAATGCTTTTTATGAACTTCTAACGCGACGCAGGAAACGCCTTCGCTGGCCAAATCTTTCGAAATAGCTCTCAGAAAGTGTCCAGACCCCTTTGATAGAGTTCTGGCTTCGAATCCGAATCGAGTCCCATTCCCATTCCCCCTGTCAAAAGCCTGCTGATTTTTACGAAGAACAATGTCAACATATCGCTTCCGTTTGTCAGCAAATATTTCGCAGAAATAATATTGCTCCGAAACTGGGCCAGCTAGCGACGTTGGAATGATTAAAATTACCACTTAATTGGATCGGTTTAAAAAATGCGATAGGCACCTCGAGCTGGTCATACGCTGGGTTCTTGCCTTGTATTCCTGTGGGATCCAGATAAGCATCTAATTTATAGCTATGTATTTTTTGTTTTTCCGTCCACAGGTAGCGGACCGGACCCCATCTCAAGTCCTCGTTCACACTGTCTCTCCCTGGCTAGCCAGTGATGGAGTCAAATTTTATTATTTTTTTTTTTTGTTGTATTTAATAAACGGGCTACCGAATTTCGCATTTCCTGCCAGGTCGTTCGGTGTGGGATCTGCTCGCCTATAATTTGGTCGGCAATTTGGCTAACGCATCAATGTCATTACGACGCCCAGCCTTTTCCAACAGTAATTTGTGAAACGCAGGGGCAGCCTACGTGATGGCATTTCAAGACGACGAGAAAGTTGAAATAGAACGTGGTCCAAAAGAACCAAAGATAAACCGGCAATGATCGTGCAGAATTACGGATCGAACAATCAATGGATATGTTCACAGTTTAATTTAACGCTGACGCATGCAAAGGCCGAGATACAATAAGACGTTATACCAAAGTCCAAGCTTACGTCGTGGCCGGTGGTGGAAATGAAACTGGTTTTGGAGCATAATACCAGTAGCGAGCGGAAGAGGCCCCAGCTCCACTTTGTCTACAAAGTAACTTAATTTACACCCAAAAAAGTGTACTGCAATTGTTCCCCGCCATCAGTTGACATGCCCATGACGTGGGCACAATTAATATTTCTATTGCTTACGAATTCTTACGGCTCGCATACATTGCCGCCTAGGTATTGTTGGCCCCGGCCATGCTGCTGGGAATCGGTATTGTGCTCGGTCTTTATTCACACTTTCTTTTGGACTGGGTCGCCGGACTTCATTTTTTTGTATTATGGTTTATTTTTCTCTGAGCCCGCTTTATCGCTGTAATCATAACAAAGTTGGCCGACAAATACAAATATGGGGCCAAACAATGAGAGCGAGAGTTTGCCCGGCCGGCAGCTGTTCAGCTCCCATCCAGCTAGAAAGCGACTGCTTGAAACGTGATGTCACTCTGGTACTATACCCCTTCGATCGGAAGCACTCTTATAAACCCACTAATTACAGATGTTTGCACACAACCGGAGGGCCACCGGTCGAGCTTTCGATGCAAATTCCCTCCCCTGCCGCAGTGGCGTTCATTGAGACATCAAACACAACTTGACGAATAGCGAGTATGACGTTTATTTAATTCGGAGTAATGATTTCATCGCGCGCCGCGTAGTCGATAAGCATCTGCAGCGGGTGCACAGGGGCGCATTCGGTCCGCGGGCTGTGCGAGCACTTGAGATAATCGCCTTAGGGTTGTTTTGGCAGCGGGTGCTACCAGGAGACTGCTACCAGGCGGTCCCGCGCCCCATAAACGATCCTGTAATTTTCGTTAGGCGTGCGCTCGCAAGTGTCCTTTGTGAGGGCACCCAGGCAGCGGGAGTGGGAGCATGACCAGGACAAAGGCCATTGTTGTTCATGTCGATTATTATCGCGGCAATGAGCAAAACTATTGCCGACACATGTATCCGTTTATTTGTCATGACTTTTTCCCTTATCGACCGACCCTCGAGCAGTCGCAGTCTCGAGCACCCTTGTAGGCTGAAGCGATTGCTTCCACCCTTCCCACGGAAAGCTCTGACATATTGTCTGCTAATCAGTTCCGCCGCAAAAGGTTCTGATGAAATCCTTTAGTTCTCCCTTAGGAATAACACGGTCTAAACGAGCAATCGCTGCGGAGACACACCGCATAATTTTAATTAGGGTTGTTAGGTCTCAACGCTCTACAGTTAACTCCCAATCTAGGAATGGGATTTTATGGCATAGGCGGAGGCCTGGCACACGTTTGAGGGCTTTATCGCCATCATAATTCTATTCGATGTTGTGTTCCCAAAGGAGCCGAGAAAGGGCTCGCATTCCCGAACGCGTAATGAAGCAAATCAAGTGTTGACCACTTTTCTAATCCTATGAGAAATTTATAAACAAAGCAACTCCTTTATTCTTTTTGTTGTGGGGAATGACATCTGTATATATGTATGAAAAATTATACATATGTAAAGTTTTACCTCTCATCCGTACGACTTGCACCGACGTGTGCCTGCTATAATTTTTTATGAAATCACCAGTGAAATATGACCAAGCCTTGGGGACACATAAAGGAAGTTGTTGGTGATTTTGATGCCGCATTCTCGGATCTTGTGTCATAAGAACAAAGAGTCAATTGCATATACATCGTTTTGTACAGCACAACATATTTTCACAAATTAGGACCCAGGGGATCAAATTATTAAAAATTAAGAGGGAAGGCTACTCCAGGGGTTGACACTGCAAATACTTAGGACTTATAGTAATCATTTTTTCCAAATAAATATAGAAATTATTTTTTCCAAATAATTATAGAAATTATTTTTTCCAAATAAGTTAACATAAAAAAACAGCATTAATAATGAAATGAAAACAAAACTTTTGTGAAATAGGATTAAATGCTAGCATTCTCCGGAAACAAGTTAATAATTATGATATAGGTAAGCAATTTTAGATAAAGGATTGCAATTTTTATTTTGCTTAATTTTTTTTAACACTTAATATTCAATTATATTAAAAAAAAAATTTGTACAATATTTATTAATATTTATTTTTTTTATAAAAATTGAGTAAAAACTGTTTTTTTTTTTAATATTTGAAATATTAATTGAAATTAAAAATTGTTCTTCAATTTATTTTTAGTTGAAAATAACAGTTGTTGCTAATTTATAAGTTATTGCAATGCAATTTTTATATTAATAATTGAACAGAAAGATGTGTTGATTAATTAAAATAAATAATTAATATTTAATACAAAAAAAAGGTATATATTATAATAATAACACAATATATATAATAAATATGAAACAAAAAATATTAGAAACTGAAACCAAATCTATTTATTTATTTTTATTTTAACAAAAAAAATAAATTTCTGAAACAATATTAAATGCTTACATCCAAAAGTACAGTTTATGTTGGAAAACGGCGAAGTTATAATTTCTTTATTTAGTAATTTCACGTTCGTTCCTATGGCAGCTATATGGTATAGTCTACCGATTTTTATAAAATGTATTCCAAAATTCTAAAACAATATAAAAAGTATATATCCGAAACTAGATGAAGTTATCTTGAAACTCTGTGAAGTTATAATTTTTTTTTGTAAAATATTTATGATTTTATGGTTTGATTTAGTTGACGAGTAAAAGTTAGGGAAGACTATCTGCAAATATAGATTCAGATAGCTTTAAAACTAAATGACTAGTTTGCGTAGAAATGGATAGACGGACGGACATGGCCAGATCGGCTCGGCTGTCGATGCTGATCAAGAATAGATTATAGGGCCGCAGATGAGTCCTGCAAGGGCTTAAATAGTTGTTGAATCCAAAATATCAAAAGTACTCAATTTGATATCTTTCTAAAACATATATCATCAACACTATATTTGTTACCTTTTTTTACAGCCATATAACATTTATTTAATTTTTGTTTTTGCCAGTTGACCTATAAATTGTTTTTCTTTTTTATCTAAATAATACATATACCTTGAATCAGACAAAAGTTTGGTTACTTTCAGGCTAATACTGGTATGACACTACCGCACTAAAGATTTGAAAGCGCTATACGGTTTCACAGAAGTCCGAGCTAGTTGACTATATTGCACTTTTAATAATAATGCTAATGCATTGACCATAGAGGAGGAGAAAAATCGAAGTTCACGGACATCCATGTTTTAAAACAAAACATCGGTATATCGCCGATGTTTTAGAAAAATATGACAAATAAAAAATTGGCTTAAAATAAATAAAAATGTGCTCAATTCCAGAGAATCATGTGAGTAATAAAATCGGCATATTTACATAACAAAAAATGCAATAAATGAAAAGAAAAGTTATAATTATATTCTTGGTTTTACTATTATTCTTATTATTATATGATATAACCGTTCGATTACAAAAAAAAATCCGAAATTCTGAAATAATATAAAGCGTATATATCCGAAAATAGATAAATAGAAAAACAGCTAAGTTATAATTGATTATATAGCTGACCGATCCGGCTAATATACGAGTGATAGTATATAGAAGACTATCTGAAAAGTTTAATTTAGACAGCTTTAAAACTAAAACAGAGACGGACAGACGGACAGACGGACATGGCTAGATCGACGAATGATCTTCTAAGCTCCTAGATTCGTCTTTTCCGCGCATTTTTTTTCTTGGCAGGATCATTAATAACACATATGGTTGTCTTTTTTCAAGGTCCTAATGAAGTAGATGATAAATGAACACTACAATACTGTGTCCCAAATGCTGCGAACGGCGACGAATCGCTAATTAATGGTCATCATTAAAAGTGGTCGATAAAGTTGCGATATTTTCTTCAGTTCGCACTCCACGTAAGCGTGTTGCTCCAACAATGTAAATTTGGTGCAAAATTTAGTCACAATAGCCAAAATAGCCATTTCTTCCATAAAATGGAAGAAGCCGTGCACTCAGATTCAATGATTTACAAGCATTGTTCGTCTGGTGAAATTACAGACCAAATGAAGATGTTTGACAGTGAATCAAAACATGAAAAGTGCGTCACCTTTTAAGACTAGTGTTGCCTAAATAGACGTGAAGATACATCGATATCATCGATGTTTTCACAACATCAATGTTTGTTCACCTCTATGCCAAAAAGTTTATCTAAAAAATCACTATTTAGTTGTATGCCAGAATTTGTTTTATCACAGCCGGCTTGACCTCGACTCTGGAGACTATTACATTTTTATATTTTCCTTTACTTTATGAATAATTAATTTCTTAGGAGGTCAAGAATACAAAATAGTTGGCCGCATACCGTAAAGTAAGAGATAATGCACACTGTTGTAATTGCAAACCTACATTGCTGCTACTACTGAAACATTAACAAAAACATACCTAGTGTTGTATTTAAGTTCTCTGTTAGTCAACATTACTGTTATGCAACACAAAGTCCAAAAACAATTAACAACCAAAAATATGTTTTTTGTGTAAAAATCAAACAATTATATCTTATAGCTCCCACATGAGCAGTAAAAAATACCAAGTAAGTAATATATTTGCGTTGTTTGTTACTTTCGAATTATAGTTTTAGTTTTATTAAAATCAGACGACTATTTTTATAGCTGTCAACGGAACAATCAATTGGCGCCAAATCTCTCTTGTGTAAGTTTTTAATTATCTAAAAATTGATGTAATTTTACGATTAAAAAAAATTTCACATTTTATCGAAACCTAGAAACTAGATCTAGTCAATTTTAGAAGAATATAATACACAATATAATATACAAACGTTTGATACCGTAAGAGGGCAATTTTTTTAAGATTTGTCCAATAGATTCTTAATATCCTTAATCCAAAATATAATCAAAAATTTGGATCAGTCAAATCCTTGCGAATCAATTGCTTAAATTCTTCGCACTAATCGTAATTAGTTTAGTCTATATAAAAATCACAACAAAAGACATACATTTTAATGAAAAAGAAGAAAGGAAGCTAACTTCGGCACGCCGAAGTTGGTATACCCTTGCAGATTCCAATTGTATTAATTATTATCTATCCCAATATAAAATAATATGAACCACTTTCATGTTCATACAAATTTTACAGTTTTAATTTTTATACCCTTGCAGGGTATTATAATTTCAGTCAGAAGTTTGCAACGCAGTAAAGGAGTCATCTCCGACACTAGAAAGTATATATATTCCTGATCAGCATCAACAGCCGAGTCGATCTAGCCATGTCCGCCTGTCTATCTGTACGCAAACTAGTCCCTCAGTTTTGAAGCTATCTAAATGAAACTTTGCAGATAGTCTTCTATATACTCTCACTCGTACATATGTAGGAACGGCCCAGATCGGACGACTATATCATATAGCTGCCATACAAACGATCCGTAACTTTACTGTTTTTTAACATATCTTGATCAACTCTCGGTTATAAGCTATATATATTATTCTAGATTTTCGGATTTAATTTTATAAAGATCGGACTCCTATATCATATAGCTGCCATAGGAACGGTCGCGATATTTTCAGAAAAAAAATTATAACTTTGTCAGTTTTCAACATAACTTTTTCTACTTTGGGATACAATAATTATATATTATTTTAAAATTTTCTTTTAAATATTATAAAAATCGGACGACTATATCATATAGCTGCCATACAAACGATCGGTAAATGTGGACGTAAATTACATTTTACTTTACATGTAAAAATGTAAAAAGGGTAAAACTGTATAAATAAAATGATGTTGAAAGTTATTCATTTTAAAATAGATAGGGCTAGATTATAAATAATGCAATTGAAATCTGTAAGGGTATACAAACTTCGGAGTGCCGAAGTTAGCTTCCTTTCTTGTTTTACATGTAAAGTAAAATGTAACTTTTCTACACATTTTCCAATCGTTTGTATGGCAGCTATATGATTTAGTCGTCCGATTCTTATGAAATTTACAACAAAATTCTGAAAAAATATGAAATACTACTATCTCAAAGTAGTACAAATTATGTTGAAAACTGACAAATCTATAATTTTTTTCTACAAATTTCCCGACCGTTCTTATGGCAGCTATATGATATAGTAGTCAGATTTTTATAAAATTTAATTTTAAAATCTAAGGCAAAATATAAAACTTATAACCGAGAGTTGATCAAGATATGTTAAAAAACAGTGAAGTAATAATTTTTTTCCAACAAATTTACGGAATGCGTTGCAAACTTCTGACTGAAATTATAATACCCTGCAAGGGTATAAAAAACATGGGTAGTTATGTATTGATGTTGCTAAAATCAAAATTTCTAATTTTTTTGAAAATTATTATTTAAAAACAAATTGGACAGTTTTTGTAAATCTCACCAAACCTAGTCACTACATTTTTTTGTCGATTGGGTAAATATTTGTCAGACTTATACAAACTTAAACTGTATTGCCACTGAGACTGGTATCATTAAAAAAAAATATGTTTTGGGTTAAGAATGTCCTGGGACTTATACCGTCAGCAGAGTCGGGTAGCACCCCGGCGAGTGCTGCGGCATTTTTGATTACCAAGTGGTGTCGAATGACACGGCCTGCGTGCTTTAATCCGTGGAAATACCTGCGGCGATGTTGGCAACCCGACCCATTCCCACTAAGCCCAGACAAGGCTATTATCCGGTCACATGCTGGGCCTTAAGGGTGGCATGTTCGGTTCAGAACGGGGACCCAGCTCGACTTGTGCGAAAATTTGTAAAAGTCAAAATCTATCTTTTCAGCAAACAAAAGCTCTGACCGAGATTTCAGTTCGAGTTCAGGGCGTCCCAAGCTCGACGGGTGGCTCACAGGGATGCTCAGAGGGTTGATGGTAAAGCCAACTCTCGCTGTCTCAAAAAACAGGATAACCCAACAGACGTCGGTGCAGCTCGTGACGGTCGTCCTTACATGTTCGTACGATGGTACGGAAGCTCAAACCGGTGCGGATTTCTCGCCCCCTTATTATGTAAAATCTCGTGCACGTGCTGAAAGCAAAGATTTTTCCAGAGCGAACAAGCCGCACGTGTTCCCAGACCGACGCATGCTTTCCCACCCACCAACCCACCGACTCGATCATTAAGAGGGCTCGCACTGAAGCTCGACGGGGAGTTTGTTTGCCCAGCCCGTGTCTCGTTTATTCTATTACACAAGTTTATTACGACAATCTGCCATAAGAAACGTGCGCCCGTCAAGTCAAAGAAATCTCTCCCACTCCAATGACCACTTCTGCCGCACATCCCGTTTCCTCTACCACCCACAGCAACATCGCAGCCCTGTTGCCACCGAGCGAATTTTTCTATTAGGCAGTCATTAGAGCATAAGGAGCAAACCA
This sequence comes from Drosophila watanabei, assembly GCA_008042575.1. NCBI lineage: Eukaryota > Metazoa > Arthropoda > Insecta > Diptera > Drosophilidae > Drosophila > Drosophila watanabei. Next base: position 6,632 of record VNJS01014155.1, on the reverse strand, counting down.
AGCCCAGCTACAGGAACGAGGGGAGCTGCAGCCTCGAATCGGGCGAATACGAGTGCTTTGGGTCGAGGCGCTTGATGTTCGTACGATGTGCGCCACTACACTATACATATGGTTGGCTGAGTGCTGGCTTAGCCCTGCTCGCTGGTTTTCCGTGTCGCCGTGTCGAAAGTGTGTAATAAAGCGAAACGCTCCCGCAAATTGAGCCACGCTACTTGAACCCTCAATTATGTGGCTATTGCTGCCGCTGCACCTACCGCGCTCCCCTTGCGACCATCCACGTCAGGACTCAAGCTCCAGCGCTCTGATTCGACTTGGCTTTGTGGACCACCGCTACATACATATGTCCGCATTTGCCTCACGGCCTTAACTGCCGATTTGCACGCCATAATTGGAGCGTCGTCTTTGCGTCTCCAGGTTCTTATTATTGCTCTGTTTGGCAGCTGATTAAATTAAAAGAAATTATTAAAAAAAATGACACTTTGCCCGTACTGCAGCCCCTTGCGCCAGTGCATTGATGACAGGAACAGAATTGCTTAGACGTTTTCAATGCAGGTCGCAGGGACCTCAGCAACAGCGAAACTGGAAACATAAACGGTGGATTTCATGGTTGCTGATTGTGTACACTGCCATCAAGTGCGACTCGTTAATGCTATTTGTCTATAGAACCTCAGCTGACAACAAGGGGATAATCCAAAAACCAAACAACTGCCCCGCCGGTCCAGACTATTCCTATTGGCCGGGCACACTGAGATTTTAAAAGTGGGGATAAGAATACTATTTAAGGATGCTTATGTCGTGCGTCACATTCCTAGGATTCGATACCATCGTAGTCAATAGCGCACACTTACAGAAAACATGAAAAACAATCTGTCATTGAGTCGGCAAAACAAGCTAGCGTTATCTACATAAATAGTAGAAATATTAAAGATTTATTTGTAAAACCAACATAGATTCGGTGATTTTTATTTTTCTCTTAGAATTGTCGCGAGAGCTGGAAAGACATCGATGTAAAATCGATTCATTAATGTTTTTTAAATGTATAATTTTATTTAATTAATATAAAAATACATAGATTTTTTTAGATACTCGATATTTTTAATTTTCCAATTACTGACAAAACGAAGAAGTTTTTACTTCTAAGGTAAGACCTCAGACTACACAGTTGACAAAAAAAATGTTGGTCATAAAATCTTGACCATTTGATTAGGAAAGTAGCGCAAGCATATTTTGGTCTTCTTTTAAGATAATCGTTCTTTAATAATTCTAATTTCAAAACTTTTAAAATCTTATTTCAACCCATAAGTGGGTTTAAAGTAAGACCAAAAAATCTTAAAGTATAAAAAAAGAAGCTAACTTCGGCACGCCGAAGTGTGTATACCCTGGCAGATTGCAATTGGATCAATTATAATTCGTCCGTTTCTAATATAATATGAATTATTCATATTCATTTCATTTTACAGTTTTACATTTTTATACCCTTGCAGGGTATTATAATTTCAGTCAGAAGTTTGCAACGCAGTGAACGAATCATCTCCGACCCTATAAAGTATATTTATTCTTAATCAGCATTAACAGCCGAGTCGATCTAGCCATGTCCGTCTGTCCGTCCGTTTCTACGCAAACTAGTCCCTCAGTTTTTAAGCTATCTAAATGAAACTTTGCAGATAGTCTTCTATATACTCTCACTCGTACATAAGTCGGAGCGGCCAAGATCGGACGACTATATCATATAGCTGCCATACAAAGGATCCGTAAATTTGTAGAAAAAAAATTATAACTTCACTGTTTCACTTAATCAACTCTCGGTTAAAAGCTTTATATATTGTGTCAGATTTTTGGATTCAATTTTATAAAAATCGGACTATTATATCATAAAGCTGCCATAGGAATGGTCGGGAAATTTTTAGAAAAAAATTAATAGATTTGTCAGTTTTCAACATAATTTCTTCAACTTTTAGATACTAGTATTTCATATTTTTTCAGAATTTTGTTGTAAATTTTATAAGAATCAGAGAGACTATCTGCATAGTTTAATTCATATAGCTTTAAAACTGTGGGACTAGTTTGCATAGAAACGGATTTTTTTAAATCATCATTTGAAGGCGGATATTCACTTCAAAAGCAATTTTCTGGAGAATATCTGAACCCGACGTCAGAAGAACGGTGTTTTTACTTCTTTTATCATCATGTTGGGGCAACAAACTATTTTGGTGCGTTTCTCCTGTTTCTCCTATTTATCATATTCAAGGGTCAATTACGACTTATTTCGCAAAGCTTTAGATTCCTTAGATCCCTTAAAACATTTTTTTAGAATTAAGGAATGGATTCAATGATTTTAAGACAAGGCTTCATAGAAACAACAAAATTCACCCTTAATAAAATTTTTTATGGTTATTTTTTCCAATTTGTTCAAGTTTAGATCAAGTTTTCTGATTTGCTTTGTTCAGTTTTTTCCTTGATTTACGGGCGAGTCGCCCTTGTTTTTTTCTTGTAAATTTTTCGGGAACCAAGCTAAACTCGCCCTACAATTTACCTCGCAGATATGCGCTTATAATTCCCAACTGATTCTAACTTCCCCCGCATGAAGTGACTATTGCCAATTTGAATAAATGTATTTACATATGTGCTACTACATAAGTAGTAAGTCTCTTGATATTTTCTTACCCTAGAAGTAACCCAATCTTTTCATTAAATCGAGGAATTTAAAAAAAAAAAACAAAGGAAGCTACTTTCCACACGCCACAGTTTGTATATTCTTGCAGATTCCAATTGTATCAATTATAATCTATCGCTACCTAATATAATATGAATTACTTTCATATTTAATGTATTTTTACAATTTTACCTTTTGTTACATGGAAAGTAAAATGTAATTTGCTTCCACGTTAACCATCGTTTGTATGGCAGCTATGTGATATAGTCGTCCGATTCTTTTGAAACTTACAACGAAATTTTATAATAATATGGAATGCTTTAACCCCAAAGTAAAGGAAATTATTCTGACAACTGACAGTTCTAATTTTTGTTCTAAAAATATACATTATATGTTAAATACAAATATATTAAAAATTATAAAACTTTGCAAAGGTATAAAAACATAATTTAATGGTAAACTTGCAAAAAAAGCAAATAAATGTAATAAAAATGGGTCAAATAACCTTTGAAATAAGATCCATATTTCCAATAATACGATAAACTTACATTCTAGGTAAATTGGCATATTTCTTTAATAATTTTTTGACAATATTTTCTGAAATCTAGGGCGACTCGCCTTTGGATCCATTCTTATGGCGAGTTTCAAAATGTACAGGCGGAACTGGCTTTTTAATGGCGATTTAAAACTTTTTTAGGGTTGTAATATTTTAAAATAAGGTTTCAAATTATTTTTATATCGAAAAACTCTATCATATAGTTGACACAGCACCAATTGGTCAATTAATATAGAAGCCTAGAAAAATCAATATTATAAATGTTTTAATAATTTATGTTTAGTTGATTTCTGCTGCGTTTCGCGAAGGTCCTCATGTCAACATAGCTCAAGATAAGAGCTTTTGGCATACCATTTCGCATGTGTTTAGCTAAATCAATTATCTGTTTTTAATAAATCGAAAAAAAGCCGCCGACGTGTATTAACTCTCGGCTGGCATATATATAAGATATAATTCACTAATACCCTACGGGTTTGTAAGTAAAAGTACATGTACATATTCTACGTTCCTACGTATTCTACGTTAAGTGTTCTAATAAGCTAAGCGCAATACACGGAAAGTTACCTTAGTTCTCCAAACTTATTGATTTTTACGCTCTTCTTTTTGTGCACTGTAAACATGGCCCTTAAAATCGCGCCTTAGAGGCATCGCACGGTACTGCTGGAGGTGATGGAGTCAGAGCAACGAAGCCACAGCCGAAGTCTGAAAAATGGCTGCCAACCCGAAGATGAGTCATTTAGACAAGTTCCCCTGAGAGTGAGCCCGGAAAATACTGTGTCCTGCTTGAGAAAAATGCCGCCCCTGTCTCACTTCGTCACTTTCCACGCCGCTGTTTGTGTCGTGTCGCTGCGCAATAGCGAAACATAAACAGCAACATCAAATGGGGAGCGAGCCAGCAACACGGTTAGGCCAGGGGCTGAGTCTGCAGAACTTTCGTGGCCGTCCCAGTCACCACGCCCCATTATGCCATTGGTCCTTGCGGCAAGAAGCAAAGAATAAGGATAAGAATTTGCGTGTGAAAAAATGATCGAAATATGAGTCCCAGTGCGACAAATTTGGCAGGGATGGAAATGGGTATATAGGAGTTATTGCCTCTGTGTCTAGAAGTGAGACTGTGGGTCACACCACGGCCAGGATGCGATTCACTTTACAAGGAGAAAATAAATAAAAAAGACCGACACCGAAAACATGGATGAAAAAATTTCAAAGCTGCGATTGGGGTTTAAGAAGTAATTAAAGAAAAAAGCTTAAGAGGGCTCCGCACCCTCCTTGCATACTGGTAATATCAACTCTTTGGAAAAAACATACTACCTCTAAACCTTCACCCTCGCAGTCGGGTTAGAAGTCTACTTACTTACAATTTTATGAAATCGGGGACAAAAGTTTCTGCTATGCATAATGTTCGAATTTCAGTCCTAAGCTAGGAATAAGTTTGTTTTAGTTTCATTTTCAAATTAGTGAAGAAAACACTAGCGAAAAAAATATTACAACATTACATATTATGTGAGCAATCCGGTAAAAATTAGGAACACTGAAAAGCTCTTTGTTATTGTAGCGTTGTATTTGAAACCTTAGAAGCGAATACAAATGCAATTATTTATTTTGTTGTACTTGCTCTTGTTGTTCTAACGACTTTGATAGTATACTGCGACAGTAAATAGTATATATAATACATTTGCAAGATATAAACCATTAACATCTATAACAGTGACTCCATATTTGAAGTCACACACAGAAATTTACTTAAATTAATGAAATATCAAAAACTAGAAACAAACTACAATATATCGTTTTTTTTTTTAATGTATTATGTATATGATTATTAATAGAAAATATATTCAAACAAAAACAACTCTTTATGTATATTATAATAACAAGTCATTTCCATTAAAAATAAAAAATAATCGCCCTAAATCTAATACAATTTTTCTAGAATTAAGAAAAGGTTTTCTTGATTTAAAGGCAAGACACTGTAAAACCAAGGAAAGCCAAGTAGCAAATAGTTAATTCAAATAATAATTCATGAAAAATTACCCTAAATTAAATAAAAATCGTATTTTTAATGATTGATTGTTTTTAACTATGTCATTTACTTATAAAAATAGAGTTTTTCACCAAAACTATAAAAAAAAAGTTTAGCCCCCAATTGGGATGGGAGGAGATGGAAAAACATTGCTTTTGGGAAGAATATATTGATGTTTCGCCGCTTTAAAAAGAATCGACACAATCGATAGTAACACCGATGTTTTCGCCCTAAAAACAAGAAAATTTGCCTAGATTCAAGAAAAATCGCCCTTTATTTAAGAAAGTTTATTTTCTAATTTTAGGGCAAATCGCCATAAAAACAAGAAATGGTTTTCTAGATTCAATAAAAATCGTTTTAAATTTGAAAAAGTTTCTTTCCTAATTTTAGGGCAAATTTTTCTTGAATAAAGGGCGACTCGCCTTTGGATCCGTTTTTATGGCGAATTTCTTCGGGCGAAAAGCGGCTTTTTAATGGAGATTTTAGGTAAAAAATTTCTATGAGTGTACATTATATAGATGCTATACAAACGATCAAACATATCTTGAGCAACTTTCAGTTATGAGCATTGTATATTTTTCAAAAATTCGGACTTAATTTTATAAAAATCGTAATACTATATCATATATGTGCCATAGGAACAATGAGAAAATTTTTCGAAAAAAAAATTTAACTTTGTCAGATTTGTACATAACAACTATGGGATACAAGCATTTTATTATTATAGAATTTCGTTTTTAATTTCATCAAACTCGGCCGACTATATCATATAGCTGCCATAGGAACGATCGAGAAAATAATAGAAAAACATGAAAGAAAGCTAACTTCGGCACGCCGAAGTTGGTATACAGTTAATTTTTCTCCACATTCTGAAAAAATATGAAATACTTGTTCTCAAAGTAGAAATTGTGTAGAAAATTGACAAACTTAAAATTTTTTTTTTCGTAAAATTTCCCGACCTTTTCTATGGCAGCTATATGATATAGTAGTCCGATTTTTATAAAATTAAATCTGAAAATCTTTATTAATATATATAGCTTATATTCGAGAGTTGATAATGATATGTTAACAAACAGCGGAGTTATAATTTTTTTTTCTTAAAATTTACGAATCGTTTGTATGGGAGCTATATGATATAGTTGACCGATCCGGCTCGTTCCGACATATATACGAGTGAGAGTATATAGAAGACTGTCTACATATATACGAGTGAGAGTATATAGAAAACTGTCTACAAAGTTTCATTCAGATAGCTTAAAAACTGAGGGACTAGTTTGCGTAGAAACAGACGGACGGAAGACAGACATGNGCTAGATCGACTCGGCTGTTGATGCTGATCAAGAATATATATACTTTATAGGGTCGGAGATGACTCCTTTAATGCGTTGCAAACTTCTGAC
>VNJS01014140.1:0-13289 GCA_008042575.1 Drosophila watanabei | reverse complement strand
AAAAAAAAAAAAAAAAAAAAAAAAAAGTCAAACGTATATATTCTATATAAAAAAGTGCGTAGTTTACTGGGAAAAGTGAGTTAGGTATACATATATTAACAGTCTTTTACTTGATGCAGATGTAATTGCTTTGACTAAAACATGGCTTAATTCTTCTGTTTCCAAAAACAATTTTTTTTTTCAATAATTTCTTGATTTACAGAGTGGATCGGTGTTAATGGCAGTTCAGAACTCACCTAAGTCCGAGCTCCTTGCAATTGACAATCTTCACACAATTGAAATTATTGCGGTCCAAATTTCTATATCAATACTTACTTAACTTGCTCTTACATTCTTCTCAGATCTGACATAAATATCTATTTTCTTCATCTCTCTGCTATACATGCAAATTCCTCAAAAATCAATGACGAGGACCAACTTATAATAATGGGCGTCTTCAACATACCTAACGTGTCCTTGGTAACTTTTTGCCGAAGGTCATCACGATTTCATTGATGGCCTGACTGATTTGTCTCTGGGTCAGATAAATTTCGTAACAAATCACACAGATGAGTAGCTTATCTGTGTGATTATTACATAACATTATATATGTCAGCAATGAGAGTCTTTCTAATATCTCTAGGAATTTTCCGTTTTCATTACCAGAGGACCCTTACCACCCAACCCTGTTATTGAACGTTGAGATAAATGCGAATATACAAGCTGAATCGGCTTCCAGTGTCAAATGCTTTCGGAAGGCAACTTTTAACGGTTTAAATCGATTGTGCTATTGATTGGTCTTCCTTAAAATTGTTCCATGACTTTGAAACTGCGTTGTCGTTGTTTTATAAGTTCCGGCACAAATCTATTTCGCTGATGGTTCCAGAAGTATCTGTCTCAGTCTCATCCAAACCTCCCTGCCATTTTAAGCATTTGCCTTATCTTAAAAATAAAAAATCAAAGCTTTAAAAGAAATATCTAAAAATGTATGCCACGAATTGCGAATTACGAATCAGATTGATCAAATAATATTTATGTGAGAACTCAATGTTATAAGGACTATATGGCTCAATATTGCGAACATATGCGCAACAACCCACTAAATTTGTCTCCTTTGTTAACTCAAAAAGAAAATCTTGCGCGTCTCTCCCATCTCTTTATTTTCAAAATAAAACTGAATCTTCATCTCTAAATATTGCTAACCTATTTGATGATTATTTTCAGTCACCTACTCTTTTCAACCGTACAGCAGCAACAATCCTTATCCTTACCTTCTACCTTTTTTTTTGAAGTTAGTGATGTTTTTAATGGTCTTCTATCTATCGAAATATCTTTTTTCTGCAGGCCCTGACAAAATCAGAAGCTTTGTCGTGCCCTATTAAGTATCTTTACGTGTCTCACAGTTCCCCAACATTTTGAACGAATTTTTTATCATCCCTTTACACAAAAAGGATTTAGATCTGATGTCACTAACTATCGTGGTATCGCTTAGCTATCGGCCTTTTGAAGAAGTAAGTCGCCAATCAACTCCAATGTATGTGTACCTCAATAATTTAATCTTTTCAACCGGAATTGTTAAACATTGTTGAACTACAACAACTCCCCTGGAATTTACTTTACATATACACCGTGGCTTCCTTAACAAATGCCAAACTGATGTAATCATTACTGACTTTAGCAAAGCATTCGACTCTGTACATCTGCCCTCCTCTTCCATAAACTTTCTCTCCTTGGATTCCCAACACCTCTACTCAACTGGTTTTCAGCTTACTTATCTAGTATAACTCAGCGTGTTCTAGTAATTAATCTTTTATTGTCTGTAATAAATGCGTACACTGGTGTCCCACAAGGCAGCCATGTCGGCCCACTACTTTTCGTTCTTTTTATAAATGTCATGTTATTTGCTTCTACTTTAATGTATGCTGATGACGTTAAAATTTGCCTATCTTACTCTGGCAATCAACCGCACGTTCGCCTCCAATCTGACTTTAATGAACTACAGCTATGTCTAATTATCGGATCTCAGTTCACTTAAATGCCTATCATATTGGAAATTATACAATCGAAAAGATTGTGTCTTATTTGCTTTTAAATCCACATTTCAGTTACTTTAGGTAAAGCTAGGGGTGTTTTAGCCTTTATAAAACGCCGGGCAAAAGAAATCAACAATCCATATACCATAAAAGCTCTTTATATAACTTTGGCTCGCCCGATTTTGGAACACTGTTCTTGTATATGGAGCCCTCCATATATTATACAAAAACAACAATTGATTGAGTCGGTCCAAAAGCAGTTCCTAATATTTGCTCTTCGTCGCTTGAACTGGGATCCATCTAGGCATTCGCCAAAATACATATAATGTCTAAAATTAATTAACTTACAATCCTTGAATCATCGCTAAATATGCGGTGGAGTCATTTTTCTACACAAATTGATTTCTGGTTTGATGTACTTCCCACCTCTCCTCAGCTATATTAATTTCACGGGTCCTTCTAGATTTTTTCGTTCCTACCATTAAAAATCTCTCCACAATCGGTCAGAAGTAACGGTATGTCCTAAAATGGCAGTTATTTGCTATTCTAGATGAAAAGAAAAATTTTCTTTATCAATCTCATGGTGAATAAAGCCAGGGGTGTGCTTTGATTTATTAAACGGTGATCGAAGGAATTCGATGACCCCTGTGTTACAAAAACATTTTATACTTCTTTAGTTCGTCCTATCTTGCGTTTTTACTCCATACTGAACTGTCCACAGTAAACGCATTAAATGTGTTCAAAATAACTTTTTACTGTTCGCTCTACGCGGTTTAAATTGGGAAAATTTGCCGTCATATTCTAGTAGACTTCTCCTAATTAACTTATCCTCCTTAGCCAACCGTATTCTATGCATTACCTTTATTTAAAATCTAGTCCGTGGTGACGTGGAGTGTTCTGACTTGTTAGGTCAGCCTAACTTTCACGTACCATGTAGAAACACTAGATCCTGTTTACCTTTAGTCTTGCGTCAATGTAAAACTTCTATTAAATTGCAAGAACTCCCAAGAGTTCTATGTAAATTATAACGATTTGTACACAACAGCATTCCTAGACTAAAAGCCCTAACGATTGGAAGCATACAATCAGTTAGTTAGTTTCCTCGTATACTTTTCTATATTGTCTTTCGCGCCTGTTGAAACTTGACCCAAACATGCACGTACTAAGTGTGGTACACCAACGTCCATAAGAAAATAAAGCGACCTGGCATAAGTGGCATAAGATGTACAAGCAAATATTTATGTTCGTATTGTAATAAAGGGCACCATACCATGTCGCATTTCAATACCCCAAAAAGGGATACGTTAACAACTGCGTGACTTCAACTCAGGCGTTGCTTGCAACAGCAAGAATTAAAGTAAAATCGGATAATGGCGATTTTTAAAATTTAAGAGCTCTGATTGATGGTACTATAGTACCATAATATCAGAGAAGGCAGCACAGATTCTAAAGCTGACACAATCAATAACTGAAATTAGTCAAAATATAAAATAAAATTGATGATAAACGGCTTCAATTCTATCAATACCACGACCAAAGATTCAAGTGGTAGATATATTGTCAAGATACCTTTTAAAGATGACAAATCTTTAACAGAATCAAAGCCGAAAGCAATGGCACGATTTATAAGTTTAGAGAAGAAATTTAAACGTAATTAAACGTTAAGGGAAGACTATGCAAAATTTATAAAGGAATATATTGATCTCGGACATATGGCGGAATCAAAAAAATAATGCAAATTTTACTAGCCTCACCAAGCAGTGCTCAGGGATACCAATTTAACCAAGAAATTGCGGGTAGTGTTTTACGCTTCAACCAAAACTACAAACAATTAAAGCCTCAATGATATTATGTGGGTTGGACTCCGAGTACAGAAAGAAATATTTGACATAACTTTGAATTGGCGTAAATGGAAGTACGTCATATCAGCGGACGTTGAGAAAATGTACCGTCAGAAACTCGTTGATGAGAAAGTTTAGGAATATCAATATATAAGTTAACTACAAACGAATTCGCAAACGAATTCACAAATGAAGTTGACACGCGCATCCGGCCTTGCACAAGCCAATAAAAGTGCAAGGGCAACTTCCCGGCTTAGGTCGATAGCACCCAGTAAGTGCTGACCGCAGCGTCTGCCCCACTTCCCGGTGCAGCAAAGACAAGTGCAAAGCTCCGACGTCGGCAGAGGCAGCGACTAAGTTAGGGGTATAAATACACCATAAATTGTAAACATAATTCAGTTCGATTATTTTGTTCAATAAAACCGGACCAAGTGTCCGAAGTAATATATTTTTTTAAATAAACTACCCGTGAGTTTATAACTTATATTGCGGAGAGACACTCCAAATGAGAAAATAAAATATTATAAATTAAAAACAGTTACTTATGGTATTGCATCTGCACTATATTTAGCTACCGGAGTTTTGGTAGACATTGCCGAAAATTGAAAAAATTCTGTATGGACGATCTTATGACTGGAGCCAGTTCAATAGAAGAAGCAATAGATGTCATAAAACAAATTTCCAGCGAATTCAAGTCAGTTAACTTGAGTTTAAGAAAATGGATTTCAAATAAACAAGAAATATTACAAAATGTAGAAAAGACTGGGCATAACAAAATAATACAGGTAAATGATAACGAGTTCGTCAAAACGTTGGAACTTCAATGGAGACCCAACGGGATGAGTTCAAATTTATCGTTAACGTAGCGGCTACCATAAAAGAAAACAAGCGGACGGTGCTGTCTACGTTATCAAAAATTTATGATCCCTTAGGATGGTTAGCTCAAGTAACCGTCACTGGAAAACTTTTTGTGCAGAATCTTTGGCTTTCTGATAATAGCTGGGATCAAGAAATATCTGATGACGATGCACATGAATGGGAAAGCTTCAGAGAACATCTTTCAATATTAGAAAAAATAAGTGTACCAGGATGTATGCAATACATTTTAAGTTCGAGTTTTGAACTTCACGGGCTTGCCGACGCATCGGAAAAGTCGTATGCTGCAATAGTTTATGCTAATGTTCGAAATTCAATAACAATACTAGCGAGCAAAAGCAGGTTAAATCCGATTAAGAACAGGAAAACAATTCCGAAGCTAGAACTGTGTACAGCACATCTACTAAATAAGTTTCTTCAAAATATTAAAGAATTTATTAGCGATGCAGTCAAAATATACACATGGAGTGATTTCACAATATCTTTAGCCTGGATTAGAAACGGAGCAAGCAAAGTAAAATGTATTAAATGAAGAACTGATGACATTCGAAAACGTACAAAAGTATAATGGAATCACGTTAGATCAGAAGATAACCCAGCGGACGCGAGTTAGTAAATTTTATTCTTTGGTGGAATGGGCCAAGTTGGCTAAAATGATCAAAAGAGAATTGTCCGCCTCAGTCATACGCTGAGGAAGAAGTCAGTGTCAAACTGTGTTGACAACAGATGGGGATCTGACCTAAAATCTATTGGAAAGATATTCATGCATTCATAAACTAAAACGGGTAATATGCTACATCGTAAGATTTATTAATATGAAAACGTGCTTTACAAAGGATATATATCTGTATGGCAACAAAAGCAATACTTCTAGAAGAGGTAAGCGACTCAAGAAGAGGTAAATGTGCTTCTATTTATTCCGATAATGGAACAAATTTTGTAGGCGCAGTTTTGTAGGACAGTTTCTGGAAGGACAACCACCGTTGGATGTAATTGAACCCATAGAGGAGAATGACAAAATAGGAAATTTAGACGGGTAGAAGTTAATTAAAAAAATGAAATGAAATTTTTGAATAAAATGGACTATTTGCATACCTTACAAAAGAGGTACAAATGGAAAAAGAATGTGCCCAATATAGGGGACAAGTAGTGCTCGTAAAGGATGAAAATGTTCATCCATTAAGACATTCGAGCAATAAATTAAATATTTCTACCACCGAATTTACCGTCTCGAAATTCAATTTTAAGCAAAGACGTGAAATATCTTCGTTTAAAATTGGACTTTTCGATGCATTATTGGCTAGGATTCTGGATACTTCAGTTTGGCCTGAACATGCCATAGTTCACGAATTCATTCATAAAAGTAATCCTCGGGCACGCGGGCCCTTGACGCCCTCTGCTAGAGCTCCAAAAAACTGATTGATTCATTTCTCCTTCACTATCAGAATGTTCGCAGTTTATTAGGCAAACTTAGTAAACTGCACGTTAATAGTGCCCCTTTTGATGCCAATGTTATTGCCTTTACAAAAACTTGGCTCAACTCGTCTGTCGCTGATAGCGAATTTTTTGCTAGTAACTACATCGTCTATAGACGCGATCGCCAATTGCGAACCGGCGGCGGTGTTCTTATCGCGATTAAGACCGATCTAGCTTCCATATTGGTTCCGATAACTGACACAGCATAGCAATTTAGAGTTTGTTGCGGTTCGCTTTTAAGTTCATGACTACTCTGTTTATGTCTCATGCTCGTACATCCCACCCCGGTCCGACACGAATATTTACTTACAGCATGTATCATTTATTTAAAACATTCATTCTTCTCTTGGCGGTTATTGTTATGGAACAACAGCAACTTTTCGCAGTTTTCGGAATTCCATCCATTCCATCCTCATCGTACCCATATTCTCTTCCGTCCAAATCTGGTACCCAGCTTTGTTCTGAGAAATTGTGCTAATGCGCTATGTGGACCACTGTCCAAGCTGTATCATTTGTCCTTTCAGTTTTAATTCTTTCCTGAATGTTGCAAGGAATCCTTCATAATTCCCCCTCACAAAAAGGGTATTAAGTCCAACATCGAAAACTACAGAGGAATAACAAAGCTTAGTGTGATTCCAAATTAATCGAACCTTTAGTTACTGCTCAGCTTAAACACCAATAATAACTAATAACACATATCAAAAAGTGTCTTTTAAGGGATCATTTTCAAATAGTGTAAATGTAACTTCGGGTGTCCCGCAAGGGACTTACCGCGTTCCACTTCTTTTTGGCATTTTTATTAACGACTTGCCTGAAGTGGTCCTCTATTTCCATGTGATGATGTACGCTTTTGCAAACTGACTTGAACAATATCTTGTCCTGGTGCAACAACAATTTTCTATTCCTCAACAACTCTAAATGTAAATTTATGTATTTTTTTTTCGAAAAAATCTTTTCCTTGCAAATTATTCCATTGGCACAAGTGTTCTTGAACGCATACTGACCTTGGAGTTTTGTTTGGGCATAACTTAAACTTCACCGACCATATTGGTATAATTGTTGGTAGCCAAAGGGGAAAGGAGTTCATGATCCCTATACCACTAAACTCCTTTATGTCCCTCTCGTTCGCCCAATTCTGGAATATTGTTTGTGCGTATTGTCACCTCAATATGATAAATTTCAAGACCTTATTGAATCAGTTCAGAAACAATTCCATTTGTTTGCTCTACGGAGACTTAACTGGGAATCACATCGTCACCTCCCTTCCTAGGCTGGGTCTTCTATGTCTGCCCTAGCTGAAGGATCGTCGGACCGGCCACGGAGTGATGTTCCTTCACAAACTCATTAATGGGCACATTTCTTCATCGTATCTGTTAAGTCAGTTGAGTTTCTCGGTCCCTTCAACACCGTCGCGTTATGTGTATAAATCAAATTTCGAGATGCACGACCCTTTCCGCGTTTTATATACGGACTATAATGAACTATATTCCTTATTACATGTTGAGTTGTCCTTTGATTTTAATACTCAAATTATTTTAAGACACCTATCCTTGCCTCTGCCCACCATAAGGTGGGCACACATAAGTGAGTCGGAGCACATCATTAAAAAACACTCCTTACAGGGTCAATCCGCCGAAAGCGGAGTCACACTGCCTCTCAAAATTAATTATTTTACGCAGCAAAAATCTCAGGATGACTTAGCTCTGAATGGCGTAGGATAACGCCGAGCGCTCGTAGATAAGGAGAAGAGTATGGTGATTCTGTCCACACGCATCGGTCGTCACTGCGGCACGATCCTTGGGAATGGTGGTGGGGCAGGCAATTGCCGCAGTGTTTCTTTTCCATGACTGCCTGGAGCCGTTTCTCAGCGCTAAGCCTAAGAAAACGGTGGCACTTCCGAAGAGGATGGTTCCCTTGGCAGACTCGACTTGGGTAGGATAAAATATCTCGGGAACGTCTGCTTTTGCTGTCGTCATATGGAACCCAATAATTGGTGGCATTTGGTTCAGTTGTCACTCGCGTGGAGAACGAGGAAATCCTTTGGATAGGTGGAGAACTTTGCGTTGAGGCATCTAGACGAATCGGAAGGGTAGATTTGATGCAACAAAGTGTGATGCCGACCGTAGCAAGTGGAACAGCTGTGGGCGCTTGTGCAATTACGTAGTGGATGACCGCTTACAAAGCAATTTAAGCACAACCTTCATTTTTGGATATACGCGGTACAATTTTCTATCGTCATCTGGAGGAAGCGTGGACATATACGCACTAGATGGTTCCCTGCTGAACACAAATAACATCTTCTGGATATGGGTACAATCCGCGTACTAAAGGATTTAAGTACTCGCGGTGCCACGATGGATTTTTTCTGTTTGGACAGACTGAGGCGTAACGTAGAAGGCTGAATAGAATCTATAGTCTCTAGAGTTCTATGGCGCTCCGTAAGAAAGGAATCAAGTTCTAGCCACGTAGGAATTTCGGCAATGATAATAATAATAATGATGTAAGGCAACTTTGGATAGTAGTTTGCAGCTTCTTAAGGGCTGCCGAAGATTCATGTACGGCCGACTGCATGTTGAGTAACTTTTTCAGATGGCTGTTCACCAACGATCGCTTGTTTTCGAATCGCTCAGTTAAGTTTCTCCATGCTGAGCGGAAACCATCGTTGGCGAGTGGCGACTTGAAAACTATGGAATTAGCTTCACCACATGTCTTGGCATTTAGGAAGAATAGCTATTCAACAGGTGTCAACACTGCTGTGAAAAGATCTCGGAAAGTCGGCCACCGCAGATAATCGCAAGAGAAAACTTCCGTATCGCACGGAGGAAGCCGACAGCCAAACGAAACGGAATTTTGGGGTGGAATAGGTTGAACCGAAGCTGCTTTAGCAGAGATCGTTTCGATCTGTTCCATTAGTTGGGCGGAGCACCTTTTATAAATAAAATATGAATAGTCGTATTTGCCTGAAGAGTAGGCAAGGTGTCCGAAACCAACTGAAATAAGCTCTGAACAAGCTTTGTACTCTTTGTCGACCTTATCCCATAGCACTCGGACTTGGTCAAGATGAGCCTTGCACGTATACTGAGATGAACGTTGTTCTGCTGGATTGCAGAATTTGCACTCGAAGTGACGGAGGCGGTCACAGGTCAAAGTAAATTTATTTAAAATGGATGACGTTATTCTGAATATATAGTACGAAAATTGACTGTATTTATGTAAATACAAATTTCGAATTATTTATGTGTCGAAGTTGAATTTGGACTTATTCAGTTGACCGCTGCTGTATTTTCTGCGGTACTGTTTTCAAAGATAAGGCGTAC
The DNA here is from genome assembly GCA_008042575.1 of Drosophila watanabei. Classification (NCBI taxonomy): domain Eukaryota; kingdom Metazoa; phylum Arthropoda; class Insecta; order Diptera; family Drosophilidae; genus Drosophila; species Drosophila watanabei. Next base: position 3,767 of record VNJS01014140.1, on the reverse strand, counting down.
GTGTGACTCTGTTTGTGCATTAGCCGTATGCCAATGCAGAATTGCGGAGATAACGGAAGAGGAAAAATTGCCAAAATCGGAGTGTCGACTTGCAGACGATTATGTGTGTATGTAACTGCAATGTGTATATGCTCAGGATAGAGCAAGGGAGAAAAAATAAATATACATATTATGTCGGCGGTGCTGTGCCGTGGGTTGTGGAAACATATTTATTTATATGAGCTGTGGACTGTATTTGTAATATATTTTAAATTTATGTTTTGTGTTTGTATATGATGTTGTAAATATATGTATTAAAGAAAAACAAAAACAAAAATTTGGAAGTAAATTGTTTACGGTGATTGTAGATGAGTGGATGAAATGTAAATGTATGTATGAAAGGGTAAATAAATGCAAGTGGAACACAGTGAACGAAACGGAATTGGAAACTTTTCGGAATAGGAATATGCACTGCGGCTTTCGGTATTTATTTATTCACACTTGGATTTAGAAGCTCGCTGAAAATAGTTAAGAAATTACTTGAATATATTTATGCAATTTTGTAGGCTTGGAGAAATTATGTGAACATATTTTAAAGCCAAATGTAAATAAATGTTGACAGCGAATATAGAATTGTGGAGTGGACTGCATTGGATATGTCTATGTGGATAAGTGTAAATAAGTGCAAGCGGTGGAACACAGCAAACGAAGAGGAATTCGGAATTGAAAGTTTCACTGTGGCTTTTGCATTTAATCTGAAGTTATTATGCGGCCGTGGTGTCGGATCAATCGAACTTGGATTTTAAACAATGTTCACACAGAGAAGCTTAACGAATTGAGTTTGGCAAAACTGTCTGAATGACCGGCAGCAATAATATAATTACAACTTATCTTGTGCGGTGTTAAAGCCACCGGATCTGCTAGAGTAGGAATATCCGGCTCTGATGGACCAATGCTTGGAGGGGGCGGCTTTAACCTGTAGTTGCACTCGATAATAAAAACACGTAGGAACTTATTCGGGGTTTTGCGCGACGAGCGTCTTGGGTGCCAATTATAAGAAGACTTAAAAATATCTTCTGGGAGCGGATTGGAAGCTCATCAGAGAGAGAGGGAGATAAAACGAAAGGGACATTAAGCGCCTTTTGTCGTGAACACATGTAAAGTAAAATATTATTTACCTCCAATTTACCGGTCGTTTGTATGGCAGCTATATGATATAGTCGTCCTATTCTAATGAAATTTAAAACAAAATCTGAAATAAAATAGAATGCTTTTATCTCAAAGTAGCTAAAGTTTTGTTAAAAACTGACAAAGTTTTAATTTTTTTTTTTCAAAAATTTCCCGCCCATTTTTATGGCAGATATATGATAGTAATCCGATTTTTATAAAATAAATCTGAAAATTTAAAATAATATTTAGAACTTATAACCAAGAGTTGATCAAAATATGTTAAAAAACAGTGAAGTTATGATTTTTTTTCAACAAATTTACGGATCGTTTGTATGGCAGCTATATGATATAGTTGTCTGAGTAAGAGTATATAGATGACTATCTGCAAAGTTTCATTCAGATAGCTTTGAAACTGAGGGACTAGTTTGTAACCCTTAGATTCAGATCCCAGTGACGCAATCTATGAGTCATTTGGGACTGTCAAGCGACACCTAGCGAGCGGGCCCTCAGAGCTTTCTGAGAAATAAGAGAGTCAACAGAAGTTAACAGGTTGAGGTTTCCGCCTTTCGGCCGAGAAGTTGTCTACTTCGGAAGGGGTCGATCGGCTCCTGTTGGGTCTGTCATGAGGCGAGCATTTTTATACCACTCCGTGTGCATAGGTATGCGAGAGCGCTGCATGCTATCCCTTCAGTACCAATTCCGAGGAATTCAGCAGGAATTCCCCGGGATTTGGAGGCGTTTCGCCAGGAACTCCCCCGGATTTTCGGCAGGGATTTTCCCGGAAATTCGCCGGGAATTTCCCGCGGAATTCCCCCGGAATTCGCCCGGAATCCCTGTGCGAGTTCGAAAACCAATTGGAATTTCGAAAAAACTGCCAGGAATTCTGCCGGAATTCGCCATGAATTCTCCCGGAATTTGCCAGGAATTCTCCCGGAATTTGGCCAGTAATTCTGCCGGAATTCGCCAGGAAGAAAAGCTATAGATAATACCTGAAAATTCCCCCTATTAATAAAAAACGGTGTAATTAATTCTTATTTAAATATTTATTTATAAAATTTTATGTTTTCATCGATATTAGCTTTATTTCTGCTTATTTCCTAGAGTCAGGGACGTTCTCTGCTGGCTGATGGTCATTCAAGCAACTAATGCTATCTGTATATAAAATACACATGCTAGAAACAAATATTTTGCAGAAATATACATATGTATATACATACCAATTTAAAGTAAAAAGAAAACTCCGCAAATCTTATGAGTTTTCAACGCTAACTGTTTGGTTGAATTCGCATCGATGCTTATCAATTCTGACAATTAATTTTTAAATTAAACTTAAATAAGTTTCACTTACCTTATTATAATATTTAACTTTTGCGGAAATTTATCTAATACGCAAAACACTTCTGAATGCAGCAGCAGTCAACGCAAAATGCAAGAAGAATTAGAAGAAGCGAATCAAAACCGAAGACCGAAAATTCTGTCGCGTGACTGGGTATACACGACCAAAGAAATGCCATATAATTTAAACCAAATGAGGCAGAAGATCAAACATGAACATTTTTGCAAATTTTCAATACTTGCCAATATACAATACCATTAAAAGATTAAAAATTATTCATTTAAAATTTGAAATAATTATAAATGTCCCAACTTATTTTAAAAAGGGTGTACTTATGTTCGCGCGAGAAGTGCGCTTGGTTTCGAGCGGCAGTGTGGGAGCAAGCAAGCTCGCTCTAGCGGTGCTAAAGCTTGCGCCCGCTCTCCCGCTTATCGGCCGTTCTCGCTCTCCCCCAGCTTTCCGCCTCTAAAGGGCCTCTCCACCGGCCGCCGCAATGCATTAGAAGTTTTTTGTAAAGTTAGTCTTAAGCAAGAAGTGTGAGAATAAAGAAGTGTTAAAAGTGAAACCGACGCCGCCCCGACTTCTGCCTCTTCTTCTTCTGGGACCTTTCAGCTGCACCTGCCACAACAACAAGAAGATCCCATCGGCCGCTGACGACGCCGGCTCCCACCACCGGACTCTATTCCGCCCATTCCAGCATCTATCCTGATCCCCTCCAGCGCCCCCTTCGCGGAAAAAATTCCAGATAAGTACGAAAGTTATAAGTGCACTTGTCCGTGGTCGCCATCTTCGCTTTCCAGCGGCGTTAGTCTTTCCGATTCCAATTTAAATTGAAAGTGAAAGGAGAAAAAATATATATATATACAGACATACGCCCAGCCGCAGTGAATTTTTCATTTTTTTTTTAAGTGCAAAAGTACTTAGCCTTTCTCGGCCCCCTACTTCGTCGCGCTGTGATCCGCTGGTGTCCAAGCGTACATATATATATATATTTCTCATATTCCAAAATTCACATTCAATTCACATACACAAGTCCGACACTAAACTGCATTAATTATTCACAAAACAAAAACATACACACATTCTTAAAAAACACACACAACTTAAAAATAAATAAATAAAAACACACACAATTTATATTAATTATTCTACAGATAAAAACATCCACAATTTTTAATTAATTATTCAAAAATACATACACACCACTTTAATAGACACACACAAATTACATTAATTATTAAATAAAATAATTTTATTAAGTAATTATAATTATATTTTTCCA
>VNJS01014127.1:0-37147 GCA_008042575.1 Drosophila watanabei | reverse complement strand
CTTATTTTTACCTCCGCGAGCGAGTCGAAGTCGAAATCGAAAAGCGGAGAGTGGATAGTGGAGAGCGGAAGCCGAAGAGAGCGCGTTCGAAACTCACCACGACGGAAAGGCCTGGCAAACTGTTGATTGGCTGGAGTGCGCTTGCGCGATGAAAATGGCTGCAGTGTAGGGAGGCAACCAGACCTACGATTGGATCGACACCGGGCGCAAACCGGCCGGCTACGTTATATCTACATTCGTGTGTGCGTGTGTGTGGCAGACGGTGACGTCGACAAGCCAGCAATTTCCCCACCGAGAGACAGAGAGAGAGCGCCACTCTTTCGATTTTGACGGTGGGGCGCGTGCCGTTCGTCGGTGTGCGTGTGTGAGCGAGTCGGTCGGGGGCCCAGCGATGTTGAGTTTCATTCATAAAAACCGAAAGAGGGCGCATCTCGTGCCTCAGTTGTGTTCGAACAAGCAAACGCGACGGTTGGAATAGAAGAAGCCCCAGCAGCAGCAGCAGTAGCTAGCCAGCATAATCAGAAACCAAGTCAGAGACACACAATATTGTATAAATATTCGACGCGGAATATACACTCGTATATATATATTTGGAAAATCACAGCAAGAAAATAACAACAAATCGTTTGTGCAGTGACCAGTGCCATTGAAACAAAAGAAAAGATAAAAACAAGCCCCTGTCGGTCGGTGAAAATTCTTGAAAATCCAAAACTAAAACTAAAGTAAAAGTGAAAGGATATTCCCATTGAGGGCGAAAAGGCATGAATGGAAGCCCCCGCAGCCGCAGTATAAGATGATTACACGAGCAGTGCTTTATTGATTTTCGGCTCGCAGTGAGAACAAAACTTTCGCGAAAACTGACAGTGAAAATTCCATAGCATATCGCAGAGCTAAGGAAAAGCCGACAAGGCAAAAGAAAGGCCAAAGGAAAACCCCTTTGAATTCTTCTGCAAGTGCCATTGCGATCCAGGTGGGTGTTTCTTCACTGAACGAAATATATAAAAGGAATCTATTTTCGTGACAGAAAAATATGTTGTATATACTCAATCATTTTATTTAATTCATTTTAAATAAAATGATAAATGTTCGTTGTGCCTTCTTGTTGAATTATTGGGTAACAAATGAAATTTATATGAGTGCTTGACGGCATAAATTTTATTATTGATTTATGTGTGTGCTAAATAAAAAGGAAAATATATTGTTATCTTTTTATATACTTCCAATTGGAGTATTCTTGTGAATCAGAATGTTTAGTTAAACTTCTTTAAGTGAACTTTATTGTAAATAAAAATGATTACGCCTTTGCAATTACCTTTAAAATATTTCGGAAGAGATTCTTCTATTTTATTGATATATATTCAACACAATTAAAACAAAGCCCAAGAAATATTTGGCCCTGTAAAAATATTTGAAATTATATTTAGAAAGAAAACATTGTGCATTAAAATGTTTGATTTTTCTACAATATATATGCAAAAAGTTTTTATACTTATTTTATTTATTAGCAGGAAGCATTTGTTATTCCTTAAACTCACATCTTTATAATATTTTCTATATATTCGCGACCAGGCTATTTTTCCTCTGCTCTCGCCAGGCGCCTGCCTAACTTTATATTCCCCGATTTAGTTGAAAGATATAAAAATTCATTTAACGCATAATAAAAATTTCTGCACGTTATTTAGATAGCACCTGGGGAGCAGACAGCCAAGCGGCGGAAATTTACGACTGCAACTATGTATTCGCGAATTAATGCATCTCCGAGTACAAGTTTATCCTCTGCCTTCCCAGTTTTGTAATTAAATTATTGTCATACACTTAGCGCTCAATTAAAATAGCAATCTGATGTTTACAATTTGATGGCAAATTTTTGGTCCGTCTGCATTCCCCAAGCTAACATATCCACGGCATTTCCCCACCGCCTTTTCCACGCCCCCTGCCCAGCACTAATGCATTTCCCACTGGCAACATGCATTTTGAATGCAAACATCGCGGCATGGAAATGGAAAAGCAATTAGCAAAGTGATTTACATGCAACCTCCCATAACCAAGCTAAGGCACATCCAAATCTAAGATCATTTTTCAATTTTGTAAAGCATTTCCATCGCTTTTCGTCAATTTTCGTGGCATTTTGTGGGGTATTTAGGAAATTAATTAAGAGAGATCGAGACAAAGGTGCCGACGGCGGTGGAGCCGCTGATGGGTCACGGAGTTCATTTAACACTTTCCGCACTTGCCAAATGGCACTTTGACATCGTCCCCCTGCCATCAATCTCTTACACCGAGAAAAGTGTTTAATTCAGTTTGACTTGTTTCCTTTTGAGCTTTGGTTTATTAAAGGAAATTTGTATGTAGAAAGAAGGCGATTTTTAAATTCTTTACATACTAAAACAACAAGTCGATAAATAATTACAGAGCTCCAAAATGGCATGTCAGAGAGTATTTAAAATCTATCTGAGATTTGTAATAAAATATTATTAAAATATTATTAATTATTATGTTAAGCCTTCCAGTTTCTTGATATTTTTGTGGAGTTTAGTCTATCATGTTTAACGTGTAACACTTTAAGTGGCCAAAAGCTTGAGGCCGCCGTCGGGAGTTGTGCGTTTTTGCTGCCAAGTCAAACAAGAAAATGTTCATTTAAGTGCCCACTAAAATGATTTCGAACAAAAAAGCCTTTATAAAAATATACATATTCGGTGACTGTGTGTGTGTGTGTGTGTTAGTGTGTAAATGTTGTTGTTGTCTGGCCCGCGGCTGTTTATTTTCATTAATTGTTCTCATGAGGGGAAAACAACCAGAGCTGTTGGCATGAAAAGTGTGACAAAGTGTTACGCATGCAAAAGACGGCGGCAAAAGATACATTTTCATGCTGATGCCGATGTTGTTGGTGTTTTTGTTGGTGTTGTTGGTGTTGTCCATGTTAACTTGTTGGACACCAAGACGGCCCAGTGAGGAGCGGGATGAGGATCGGGCTGCTCCCGCTGTGTGAATGATGGACTTCGTTGCCGCCCGGCCATTCCATCATCGTTTCGTTTTTGGCTCCGTGTCGCATGCAACTTGCATGTCTTCTATCTATGTATCTGCAAGATACTTTTACTCCTCACACACACACACACACACCACGTTGACTAATGATCGCCTACCCTTCTCCTTTAAACGTTTCTCCAATTTCTTTTCATATTAATAACGCAAAAAAAGAGTACCAAACCTGTACAAGGTATTATTGGTAATGATTGCTGGTATTTTTATATATAAATATATATTTGTTTTCTAATGCCGCCCGTCAAGGTTGGGAATGCAAATCTGTCGGATATATGAGAGTACCCCGGATAGCATTGCACAAGCCCAAGATCCCAAGACAACAAACTTGTAGTTTATTTTTGGAGCCGTTAAGTAGCCAAAGGTCGCTTCACGCGTCTCAACATTTAATCCTCAATGAGGTCTTCAGTGCCGCTGCTGTCGCTGCTGCCGTTGATGCTGCTGCTGCCAATGAAAACATTTATGGCTAAAACTCAGGGGTCTGGGGCCTGGGGTCTGGGTCAAGACTGGGACCCCGCCACCCCGCTCTTCATTTGCCAAAGCAAACAAATTGGCGCCCATCTATCGAATTGTTAACACTCTCGGCTGGAAGGAAGGAGGCGCAGAGAGCGTAGAACCCATAGAGTCGCTATGGAAATGGCAGGGGCAACCGGTTCGGCAAAACTTAATTAAAATAATATCAACATAACAATTTTTTCATGCTTGGCGTTTTTCGCCTCCTCTACCTTGCTTCTTCCTCATCGAGCCGTTAAATGTATCTCTCGGATATCCATCTCCCTCTGGCGCGCACAGGCACTGCCAATATTCATTCATGGCAGCGGAGATCTTGACGTGTGTGTGCTGTCTGTCCTACTAGTACACTAAAAACAAAATCAAGAAAAATGCTATGCAAAAATATGCAGAGTGAAAGAAGTCAGGGGATCCGGGCCGGAGACAAGATTTACAATATACATAAACGCAGGCAGACAGACAGACAGATAGACAGACAGCCAGCTAGCCGGTGGGACAGTGGCCATGGCCTACGGTGAACGCTGTCGGGCTTGCCGGGAAATTCCCAGCTTGATTTTCTTGGTAGCTTTCGACGGTAATCGCCTTAGCCAGTTGCCACTGTAGATAAGCAACAAATACACAGCATCTATAGATCGACTTGCCGTTGTTGGTTTTTCTTTTTTATTTAAGGGAGTGTCAATTGTTAGCCAAGTTATTAAGAACCAGGGGAAGACAAAGACCGGGCCAAGACCAAGAAGTCCAAAGAGATGGAAGTGGAAGTGGAGATTCGATGCTCTCCAACCAGTTTTTCAGACTTTGAGAGGTCCGCACTCGGATCCAAAGTATTGGATTTGTATTTCGGCCGCCCGCGGATGATTCATGTGGCAAGTCGCGCATTCAGGGGGAAACAACAACCGCAACAACAACAACGAAAGAGATACAAATCTTTGATCGACTGTAAAAATTATTGACTCGGGCGCATAATTTTATGAATGAACAAAACACAAAAGGCACACAAGCCCAGCACGCGCTGGCTCAACACAAATGTGTCCGCGGGTGTGCGCAGCCAGTGTATCTTTATCTGTAACTGTATCTGTAGCTGTAGCTGTAGCTGTAACCGTAGCTGTAGCTGTAGCTGTATCCGTATCTACGAGCCATGTATCTGAATCTGTGGCCTACAGCTTTGAATGTAATTTCACTCGCTGCCCGTCTCGAGTGCACTTCGCCATGGAAATTATGCGTGAAATCAAATGTAAATAAAAAAGCAAAAGTGCCAAAAGCGGGACGCTTTTTTCCGCTCCTCAGAGATTTTGTGCCCTGTCCCTGGTCTTCGTCTTCGTCTTCTTCATCGTCGTTGTTGTATCTGTCGGATACGCCGTGGCACGGTAGTTATTTTGGCGCATAGCTGCCTGTCAACACAAGTGCACTTGTAATGCAAATCAACGCGGTCAAGCCTTCGCCAACCGAAAACAACAAAAAAAATTACAAAAATACAGAAAATAAGAAAATAAAACAACACGCTCGAGAGCTTGGATGACGCCACACCGGACAGTGGATCCGAGTGGGGGACGGGAGAGGACCCAGACCCAGTGTGCCACAACTCGTTGCAGATGGCAATCGCAATTTCGGTTAGTTTATCTGTGATAAACAAGCGAACAAAAAACTACAAAATAAATAATAAGCCAAGTTTATGTGGCATTTGTTTAGAAAAATTTGCTGCCGCTGTCCGCTCCGATCGGGCTCTAATTGAGAGACTTGCATAAGTTCGCATCGGCATCGGATTGCGTAAGGTCACCAAGACCGCCTGCCTGACCCACTTCCCGTGGCAGGCGGCCCAAACCTGGGTCACTCTTCGGCCGGGTGATCCATGGGAAAGCCGGCTGTTCTACTTCTCAGGGCTCCGAGCTAAGTGCTTAATCGATCTTAATTTAATTGCTGGCGACCGTGGGCGCAGGAGGCGAAAGTGTCTCCGAAGACGACAGTCGATGGCAAATTAAATTGTTAAGTAATTTCCACACTTGATGACCCGACTCACTCACTCACTCGCTCACTCACTGCCCCAAAGCCGGTGACTGGTTATGCAATCGAACAGCTGTCGTGGCAAATCAATTGAGAAAGAGTCGAGCATGGATTTGCATTGAGCTTCGGTTTGTGGTTACCACGACATATGCGATGTTTTTACTTTATAGAAAATCTAACCTAATTAATGTATACAAAATATGTCTAGTAAAGTTTACTAATTTTGTTTCTTCCTCTTTGTTTTACAGGCGGCGTAGCCCCTGGAACTCCATCAGCGGCCATGATCATGGAAGGGCTTGAAACCCTGGTGGCGCCCACGCATCACGCATTCCTGCTCACCGAGACGGCCGCGGCCGCTCACTTCAATGTGCTGAGCTTCGACACCTGTCTGTTCAAGACGAGCACGGCGGCCCAGAGCAGCGGCAGTCCGTCATCGGCGGCGGCCACCTACCTGAGTCCCGCCCAATTCGGTGGCAATCCCAGCGGAGCTGGCACCAGCCACAGCAGTGGCTCTCTGAACTCCTCCTCAGCCACCTCCTCGTCCACTTCCTCCTCGCTGCTGCATTACACCAGCGCCGCTGCCGCTGCAGCAGCCGCCTCAGCCGCCGTTGCTGCGGCCAACAACTCGGTGCTGCGGGCCCGCAATCAGACAGCCACGCCCACCCAGGGCGGTAGTCCCGGACACGTGGCCGTCCAGCCAAGCGCCGCCGCCAGCAGTGGACGCAGCTCTGCCTCGCACCTTAGCCTTCTGAACACCAGCGGCCAGCACAGTCCCACCTCGGTCGTGGAGCAGGTGGAGGCCCACAAGCAGATGATCGAGGCGCTGCCGGGCGATCTCAATACGCCGGTGACCACGTCCAGCGATATACCCTCGTTCTTTGGGCCCACCACAGTGGTGGAACCGCCACCCATTACTGGTGAGTAAAAGTCTTTTTTAGATATATTTTTATGATATATTTTAAGTTTCTTAAGAAAGAAATTATTTTTTTAAACTATAAATGATCTTTGAAACAAATTAAGAAATCTACTATCTTTGTAAATAATTAAGAATTAAAGATTGTAGAAAAAGATTCAAGACAGTCTTCCCAAGACCACATATTTTTCTTTAATAATTTTTCTAGTAACACTAAAAATGTCCTAAAGAGTAAGATACTTCAATTTCTATTAATTTATTCCCCAAAAAATTTTAGCAAAATTACTTAAATTTTTGCAAAAATATATATTCCATTCGGCCTGATATTTCCAAATTGTAAAACAGAACATAAATCGTGTAGACAAAAGCCTCAAAACATTTATAGAGTTTTGCTTGGGAGAAACTCGAACGAACCGTGAGTTTTCCTTTATCTGCTGCTAATGGATGCAGCTTGCCACAGCTGCCACATGCAGCAGTCCGCCTGGAGTCCGCAACTAATCCGTTGTCAGTCTTAAGTCTCAACATAAATCAGCCTCAGCGGAGTCCGCGGAAATTGTCGCTGTGCTAGGCCGGCCATATCTTGACTTACTTCTCCGCCACTCGAACATATCTTGGCTTTGTCTCTCGCGGTACATGCAGACTTGCCTCAACCTTTTCTCCTGGGCTTGCCCTGAATAACAAGTTGAAAATCGAAAATAAACATTCGAATAAGTTGAAGTACCAATTTCTGAGGCACTCTTTTTTATTTTCTGTTGATTTTTATTTGCACGTCTTCTGATTTGTGGCTTTTGCTGTTGCTTTTCATTTTTGATTTCTTTTTCCTCGACGATCTCTCGTGTCTTAATAATTTCGTTGTTATTATTAAGTTATGGGGCATTTTTTAAGAGGTCTCCAGTTTTATATATATTTTTCTTTGCCTCGGCCACATAAATATAAATTAATAAAATGCTGACATCCCAATGACTATATCACGGTATAGACTTTATGAAATTTATGTCACAAATTTTGTGGCATTTTTGTTTTTATTTATCTGCTTTTTGCGCTCACTTTTCATTAATGTCAAATAAAATTGAATTTTGCAATACTCACGACGGGCAGCGTTCTCATATTTCCAAGACACAAGACTGCATAATAAAAATAATAAATAAAAAGCCAGCAACAATGACGCTTAATTAATCTAGAAGCTAGAACAGCAACAGCAACAGCAACGGCGCATGTATTAAACATTTCCGTTCAGTGTCAATGTTTCGAGCGCAATTTTCTCACTCGGCGGCTGCTGCCCCAAGATACGTGGATACCCCGAGAGCCATATCGGACTTGTGGATATAGCGAGTAGTACACATATACATACGTTCGGGCATATATCTACAGACATATGGAGCTGCATTTCTAATTGAATTAAGGCAAAGCAAATAAAGTATACTAGATTTGCTGCTGCTATCAAAAACAATTGAGTTTAATTGCTCTCTCTCTCTGTTCCCTTTGCCCCAAGGAATGACACAGCCGGAGATCCATTGGAAATGCATAAAAAGCAGATACTTAAGAGATGGCCAAGATTCATGTGCGTCTAAAATATGCTTCGGATATAAAGTTCTAGCCAGAAGCCAAAGAAATGTCACTCATAAATTCTGGCCACAACCCACGCAGCTTGTCGTCTGGCCAAAATGCAAAGAAGAAAGCACAGAAATCATGGACATGGGCAATTTTCAAATGAAAATCCATTAAAACAATTTGCATGACAATGATGGAGCGGCTTTTAATCGCCAAACTTGGCAAGCTGGCCCGGCCATGTCTCACTCAAAGTCGGGCTAAAGAGGCGAGAGTGTAGACAAAGGCTCCATATTGGCCAGACTAGAATGCGTCTCCTTTGGCCCGTTCGGCCTGTCACAAATTAAACATAATTTGTTGTCCTCTTTCCTTTTTTTATTGTTGTAGTTTTTGTTGCTGCTTTTTGGGGACATACATAATTTGCCCTGACAGCATTAATGGGGCTTGCAACTACATACATATATGTATGGATGCATGTGGCATGGGGTCCAGAACAATAGAGTCGCTATCGCGAAAATTTCTGTGAATTCATGCACGCTTGCCCTCAGCTGGAACCAGATTGATGTCGCAGCACATTAGGCGCACTGCAACTCAATCAATATCCAGGCTAAAGCTCAAGTCCAAGCGGCATTAATGACGGCGACGGCGGCGGCAATCGTGAGCAGCTGAAAAAGGGGCAAAAAGAGCAGAACTGCAAGAGATTCCGATTGCCTCCGTAATTAGTCTTCTCGCCGACACTTTTGCCTGTCGGCCCCCCAACTGCTGCCACTGGCTTCTGCACTTCTGGACTTCTCCGCTTCCCGTTTGGCACGATGAGCGATGAGCGATGATGCGACCTCCCGTGTCGTTCGATTTCCGCGAAATCAAAGCGCCCAGAAAGCCCAGCTGCAGTGGCCCAATGCCAATGCCGTTCAAGCGAACTGTGATTGATATCGCAGCCAGCCGCGACGGCAGGAGCAGCAGTGGGATGGAGTCAGCAGCTAACCAGAATCCAAAAGCAAAGAAATACTATCAAATATAACCCAGATATTATTCATGACGATGAAAGATCCCCTCAATTTATTATAACAAAAAAAAATACTTCCATACGTTTTTTTTATAGTTTTATCTTTTCAAGTATTTTCATTTACAATTATAAATAATCGGTTAAATAATCAGCATAATTTTACATATCACCAACACACTTAAATTAATAGAAAATATGTTCTCCCTTATGTTTTCCAGGTTCTATTGAATCCGAGGACCTGTCGCTGGAGCCCCAAGTGGTATCTGTCGCCAGTCCCGTATTATCACATTGTAGTCCATTGAAAGAAGAGCGCAGTACGCCGCCAGCTTTGACCATTGTCAAGGAAGAATCAAGTAATAATAGTTGTAATATGTACCCACAACACAACAACAACAACAACAACAACACATCATCATCAACAAATACAACAACAACCAAACAGACAACAAGCGAAAGCCAAAACAACACAGAGGGCGTTGGCTCACCAGGAAACAACAACAACAATAACAACAGCACACAATCACACCAACAACAACAGCTGCATCACAACAGCAACAACAACAGCAATACGAATTGCCATCACAACAGTCACCAGCAGCAGCAACAACAACAACCCCACATGAGCTCCCCGCAACACCAGCATCAATACCAACAACAACACCAAATATTACACCAACAACAGCAACAATTGCCACATCATCACCATCATCATCATCACCACCACCATCACAGTCACAGTCAACTCCAACATCAACACCAACAACAACAGCAATTACAACAACAACAACAGGACCCACACCAACAACAGCCGCTACACCAACAGCAGCAGCTGCAGCATCAGCAGCAACACCAACAACACTACCAACAACATGCCATCCAACACCAACAGGCTAGCAAAATCTCATATCGTGGCATTTTCACTACCACAGGCAACGCCATGAACGCAGCAGCAGCCGCCGCAGCAGCTGCCCAGCAGCAACAGCAGCAGCAGCAGCAGCACCAACAGCTTCCCTCCCCGCAATTGGGTGTTCTGCCCGGTCCCATGTCGCCGCCCTCGAACAGTTTGGGCAACAGTTGGGGTCTGCCCAGTCCGGACAAGACCATGTTCCAGCCACCCCTCTTCAGTTTGCCCGCTCACTACGCCACAATGCAGCAGCAGCAGCAGCAACAACAGCAGCAGCAACAACAACAGCAGCAGCAGCAGCAGTCTGCGGGTGCCGCCCCCTCGCCATATGACGACGGACGAGCGGCAGCAGCAGCGGCTGCCCAGCACGCTGAACTCCTCGGCCTGACCATGGACTGCACACCCCTGTTGCTCAAGCAGCCGCCACCAACCTATGCCGGCGCCTCTGGATTCGAGGGACTCGGCCAGCTGCACAGCAGCCACGAACAATTGCAGCAACACCAACAGCAGTATGTGCGTTCGCAGCCCAAATACCAGTGGCTGGACTCCCCGGCGGACTACGCCCAGCAGCAGCAACAGGTACAGCAGCAGCAGCAGCAACAACAACAGCAGCAGCAGACATTGGTGCTGCCGGGACCCACTTCATCCGCGAGCTCCAGCAATGCAGCCCTGGGGGTGCTAATACCCAAGCAGGAAAGCTATCCGGACATGCAGCCCGGCTCCAATGGCACAGGTTATTCGGCCGGATCGGGAGGCAGCTCATCGGCAGCCGCTGCCGCCGCCGCAGCAGCTGCAGCAGCCGTGCAATTGGCCGAATACAGTCCATCGACTAGCAAGGGACACGAAATCTTGTCGCAGGTCTACCAGCAGAGCAGTGTGCCCTTGAAGCTGGTGCCGGTGAAGCCGCGCAAGTACCCCAACCGCCCCAGCAAGACGCCCGTGCACGAGCGACCCTACGCCTGTCCGGTGGAGAACTGCGACCGCCGGTTCTCCCGCTCCGACGAGCTCACCCGCCACATACGCATCCACACGGGCCAGAAGCCCTTCCAGTGCCGCATCTGCATGCGCAGCTTCAGCAGGAGCGACCACCTGACCACCCACATTCGCACCCACACCGGGGAGAAGCCTTTCAGCTGCGACATCTGCGGCCGGAAGTTTGCCCGCTCTGATGAGAAGAAGCGGCACGCCAAGGTGCATCTGAAGCAGCGCATAAAGAAGGAGAAGGTGCGCGGCGAGCAGCAGCAGCAGCAGCAACAACAGCAGCAGCAACAACAACAGCAGCAACAACAACAACAGCAGCAGCAGCAACTCCAGCAGGAGCAGCACCACCTGAGCCTGCAGCAGCATCCGCAGTATCAACATGCCCATCATCACCTCCTGCAGGCCGCCGACCTGGCCATAGTCACATCGAGTGCGAGCATGTAGAGACTAGAGAACTCAGCATCCGGCGTTGGCAAGGCCAGGTTTCATCCGCCCAAGGTGAACCTGGCCTTGGCCCTGGATCTCGACGAGAACGCCCTCCCCTTCGAGCTGACCTCCGACTACGGCACCCTGTCGCCGCTCACCAGCCCCGTGCAGTTTAACTACGTGTGGGTCGGCCAGGAGTCCAGTCAGCCCTTCTTCTACAAGGACGGCTCCTCGGAGAACTAAGAGAGCTAAGGAGAGCCATGGGAATCAATCGCTGATGCTGAATAATCATTAATGTATACTGAGTTGTAGTCGTAATACCGGGGTTGTGCTACCAGCAAAATCTATGCAAGACATTAAATCGTAATGAGGTTACAATATGCTACAGTTAGCCTAGATACTATATATGTATATCACACATCCAGTTATGGCCAGGATAAGAATCAAGCAAAGCAAAACAAAGTTACTAACCATACAAAGCCGTACTAAAGCAAATCAATGATTACTAATAATATTTGATATAAATGAAGTGGGAAAATATTTAACTTATGTCTCTAATACTGTGATCTCATGTGTAATAATTATTAATTTTAATTTCTTTACATAACTACATGAATAACCAGAAATAATTTTAAAAATTATAATTCTTTCGATTTTGCCTAGCTAATGTTCATTTTTTAAAAATGCTAACACACCACCACAAACAAACAAACAAACAAATACACACACACTAATTTATTGCATTTTAAAATAATTATATATACATTATAATTATTAACTTATTGTCTTAAAGGTTTAGCTTTAGGTTTTAACATTCAGAACCGTAATTGAACACACAAAATCTTAGCATATCATTTTTTCCTCTAAGCATTATAAATTGCATAAGTTCAAAACAAAAATTACTTTTAAATCGAATAATGGAATTTCGTGTGCTAAATGTTATGAACGAGGCGAAGAAAACTTGTTTAACAAAACAAAAGCAGAAACTTAAATTTTTGAAAATGCCCCTTGTACTTCCTTAACTGATTCGAAATCAATTTGGCAAATTAAAATTTAATTTTATCTAATTATACATGATATTTAAATTAAATTTACGTTCAGTCTACTGTAGAAATCGATTTCTTCTTAGTTTCTAGAATTTTAAGTTTAATTATTATATTTTTATATTATTAGTTTATTTTACTTCTCGAAATATATAACAATTTTTCAAAAAACATACTTTTTCGCTTATTATTTACTTTTATTACTATTATTATTTGTTAAATAAGTGGTTCAGAGAAGAAGGAAAGGTTTCGGAATGCGGCCTTTGGCAATAATGGGATCGTATATAAAGTACAGCGCGTTTCGTAAGTGTTAGACAATAGAAATCTTGAAAACATAAACGTACAGTGCAAGAAAAGCTTTCAAACCTCTAACGAATCCTCCACACATATTTTATCCATGGCTGTATATATTTTCGTATGGCTATGAATCACCACTACACCTATATAGCTAAGAATAAATAGGAATATAAGGTCATGATTTTGAATCTAATGTTCAGCTTATTCTGAATGAGTCTGGCGCCTCACAAATTGTAGCCTAACGAACTTGAAACGAAGTAGAAAGTGTTGACAGAAACACGAAAAAAAAAACACAAAGCTAACTAACCGCAACTCTTGTGCCACTTAACAAATATATTTGATGAAGTATACAACAAATTAATGTAGAAAGCAACGACAGCTGAAGTACGAAAGTAACGAATGGTTTGAGGATGTTTTAAATTCGAATCTATTTTAAATAGCAAAATAATGGTGAAAATATATTTTGCATAGCTGCTAAATCGGACAAAAACTAGCACTAGGTGGGAATAAGGAGAAAACCCCAAAAATAGCTGATAAGGTAAAGGGCAGTGCCAACAATTGAACACAAAAAAACACAGCACACTTCTTAGGGGGAAACGTAGGAAAAAACACAAGCCCCAATCTATATATTTGTATTTAGAGTTTGGCAATGTCCAGAGAGTAAGTCACAAGGTATCCAGAAACGACAAGTGAATGTGTGAAAATAATGTGCCATCAAGAAAATAATGAAGCTTATAAAACGCAGACAGAGGAAGAGTAATTATATTTAACGAAGGGATTTTTAAATTTTAAACGTTGTGATTCATATTGTTCGTTTGATGCATGCTTCAGTGTTACAAATAATTAATAACAATATTATTATTATTATTCAGTCGTAAAGGGGAAAAAGCTTAAGCAGAATATATCCGTAGGTGTACTTAATTGTGTACATAAATGTCTTATAACTCGAGTTGCTTATGGACAGTTTTTCTTCCATATATATAAATATGAATTACTTGAGTGTATAAATGTATTTTATTGATGCATTCTTAGCTAGACAACAATTATTAGGCCAGACATTCAATGCTCAAAAGGTGAAGCTTGCAGCAGCGTTTTTTGTAGATGTCGCATTGCCGTTCAAATATAATTTGTTTGTGCGTTGTAAACGTAGGAAAGTAAGTGTTTCTTAGTGTTTCTTGTGTGCACATTATCCACTCGAATAACCTCCTAAGAATTATGCATTAAGAGGCTCTCAATTCTTTAACTCTAATTTCAAAGACTGTCTTTGTGTTTAGATCGCTAAGTCTGTCGAATCGGTTCTATCATCCAGAGCGGGGAGCTTTCGGCCTCCCGGCTATATCAGTTGTTTGCTATAAATTTAAAACTAACATATATATATATTCTTAACTCTAAGTTGATATTTTATGTCAAAATAAATTAACAATATTCAAATTATATATATATTATACAGATAAATCAAAACAGACAAAACATAAAAGAACAAAACAGACAGGAAAATATGCAAATTTGGCGAAAACACTTTTTGAACAAATTAAAACAAAATTTAAAATTTATCAAGAAATTTGTGTTTTTACTCCAACTCGCACCCTCTGCGAATTGGCTTCGGTTCTGGTCATATAAATTAGTTAGGCATTCGTTTCAATAAGCCATATCGTGGCCATATATAGCGAAATGCAGCCCCAATAAAAAGCGCAATAAAATTGAAAATAATAGCCAAAGCGGAGCGGCATCCGACGACACGGACGATATATGCCAGCACTCAAAACTAATGAAATGTTCCAAACTCCAAAGCGATTGCAGCCACCAGCTAAAGCGCGCCGGCAGCACCAGGAAAGTCGACTGACCAGAAAGAAACGCTCTCCATCAGCTCCCTCCTCCCTCCTCCCTCTCTCCCCACCTGGCTCCTCCGCCGCCGCTCACCTGTTGCTGACGGTGCCGGCCGGCCGAGGCCGAGGCCGACTGGGCTGCCAGCAGCGACAGGCGCATGTCGGGCCTAAAATTCTTCAGTTTCCCTGCTCGCCAAAGACGAGCAGCCGATGTCGGGGACTTGGCAAAAGTTATGAGCGCAATTCTATCGTAAAAATGCAAAAAGGAAAGGAAAAACGATGCTGGATCAAGAGGAATACGATATGCTCTTTCAAACTTGAATAAGAGAAGGAATCTCAAGTGAATCTATATTTATTTTAAAAACTAATCTTTGGTGTCTGATCAATTTTATTAAAATTATTGCACAGTCAAAAAAGGAGATAGTAAAACCTTTTCTTTTGAAAAGGTTCTTAAGTTTGTATAATTTAATCAATCAAATCAAATAAAGCATATATAATTAGGCTTTGGTTTAATATATTGCGTGAATAATATTCCCAACAAAATCCTTCTATATAAATTCCTTTTTCCTATATAAACCTTATTCCCTTTTACAGCAGTTATTTTAAAGAATTAATAGTCGCTGCTTACAAAAACAAATTTGGAATTAAAATTCTCTAAAATGCTTTGAATATTTAAAACTTATTAATTAAATTTAGCAAGTTAAAATACTTATTGGCATTTAAATCTTTTTTTACTTGGTATTGTGGAAGAAGCTCGAACAAGAGTATCGAATAACAACGAGTTTGATTTGTTAATTAAGTTAACAGGCAGTGTTTCTGTCTAAACACTTTTTAAGATTTTAATTTATTCTGGTTTGATTTTAGAAGAAGCTTCTTATAAAGCTTTATCATAAATTAATTAACAATATTTAAAATGATCCATGCCAAATATGATATTATTATTTATTTAATTGTTACAACTATATTTTACTTGAACAACATTTTTCTTGGCATTTTAATTTATCCCATAGAAAAGAAAATCTGAAATTCTATCTGAAAATGTTCTATAATAAATAATAATATCATAATAATAACACAAATAATTCAGTCTGAAAGCATTATTATTTATTATAAATAAATTGTATTTTTAAATAGCTTTTGTCTAGTTAAAGTTTAGAAGGTTTTCCTGGTCCTCTCCACATCTTTATCAATAAATTTAAAAGCCTCGATTCGAATAGGGAAAATGAAATGCAAAATGCTTTCACGGCTGCGGCTACCAAGTCTTCGGCCTCTCGACTGCCACGGTTAAGGTTCTGCCTTGACCGAAACTAGAAATTCTTGTCTGCGCAGCAATCATCATCGAACGAGAGCAGTAACAGGAGGAGATGGGATGGGATGGAGTTGGAGGAACCAGAGCCAGAGCTAGAACTGGAGCTAAAGCCAGGAGAGGTTCGCCTTGTGATTTGTGTGCTTGCGGTACAATTTGAGCCGCGAGCTGTGGCTACCAATGGCCAGTTGTTACCCGGGCCCAGTTCAGCTTATGACAGGCGCAAACAAAATTATTCGGAATCTGGACAACCGACCGACCGACCTACCGATCGAGCCAGCGAGCCAGCGAGCAGTATATAATCCCAATCCGCATTTCCCGGGCGAATCCTCCGAGGGGCAGGTGATGAACTGTCGGCAGTCTGGGGAGGCACATGTGTAGTTGTCGTCTTAAGTGCGCCTATTTGACATGTTTAGGTGTTTAGATGGCATGCCCGATATGCACCAAATTGATTTCGATTTGATAAGCTGCCACATTTCATCTTAGCCATTCGGTAGCTTCAATATATGGACACCAATATGGCTTATCGCTCGCTGGCCAAGATACCGGCTAAAAGAAGACGACAATATTGTGAGAGTCATGCGATTGCCGGTGGAGGTGGAGGTGGAGATGTGCCAGTGGTAGTGGAAGTGGACCAGCTATCAACCAGCGAGGTGTCGCTGAACAGTCACTCGGATCCAGTAATGCCAACAACAACAACAACAACAACAACAGCAGAAACTCTCAAAAACCGGACTTTGTCTTATTCGAGTTCACAAATAAAGGACTAGAGAGGCAGAATGTCATGCAGGCAATCTCCATACCGACTCGGCTTAATATCTTTGCTTAACTGCTAATGAGTTGCCGTTTGTGATTTATTTCGTAAATAAATAGAATTGCCAGCAGTTAAGCCAAGTTCAACTTTGCATGCCGCATGCAACACACGCGCTCTCCATAGACACGAGCTCCTGTGACACACTGATCCGCTCCAGACGAACGTTAACTTGCCTCTGCCAACGATGAGGCTTCTGGTAATTCTAAGGCTTTAGGTAATGAAATTTGGACAAAAGTCTTTAAGCGAAAGAACCATTCAGTCATCATTGCTATAGCAGAGGATTTTTGAAAAGACTAAAAATATATCATAAACATGTTAGCAATAAGACAGTATAGTTTGCACAAACAGAAAAATAGCATAAGTTTGGTTCAATTCGAACAATTTCAAGTATTTTATAATTCTCAAAGAAACAATACTGTGAAGTTCTGATATAATACACTCTTTAGATCGTCATTTAAACACTTCTTCTAAATAAGGACTTAAGAAGCTCTTGTTTTTCAGGATATACTTCTGTTCATAATAGTTAAACACTTCCAACTTACCTTAAATTTAAACTCAGAGACAGAACTACTTCGTAGAACTTCTAACATTTTTTGGCCAACTGAATTCCCAGACTCTAGACCATAGGGAGTGCCGGTTCAAAGATATGCCAACTTAGGGTTACGGACCCTCAGTGGCCAGTAGCGTAGGGCTATTAATAAACCCCACCGTATCGCACTGTCTGCGACATTTGACTAATTGAAAAGCCCTGATATATTATGGCCAGATCAGCGAAAGTTGGCGACTAGGGACATGGGACATTGGGGAAGCACTCACAAGCACACACAAGCACCGAGCGGCAGAACTGCATCTGGGCCTAATCAAAACTAATTCATCATGGTTGCTGCCGATGCATTAGCAGCATCTCCCATAAGGGCACACAAGGCTCTGGGGCCATCTGCCCCAGGTAGCCGTCTTGCCTGGCCGAAAGTAGTCTCCGGTTTGCGTATCTATGGCCACATATTTCATCGTCGTCGTTGTCATCGGTCGTTGTCTCCTCCGCCGACTCCAGAGACTCGGGTAGCTGCACACACAGAAGCTTTCTTGGCCATAAAGAATCTAGATCAATTTAATTTGTTTTCGGGTTTCCTTTTGCTCCTCCAGAGCGAGAGACTCTCTGCAACTTGCGGCGCTGGGAGAGCTCGACCGGGTTCGATCCACTTTGGAGACACTTTGCGGAAGCGTGCCACTTTGTCACATAGCATTGTGCCGCGGGCGTTTTGCATTCGGCCAAAGGCGCCGCTAGACACTCGATGCTGGACGGCGGGACCAGAGGACACCGGACTATTGGTTACCACTGAAGAGAGATGACAAATATTGAGAAGGTTAAATGGATATTTTTAAAACATAATCGAAGCAAAAAGGTCTTTTAAGTACATTTTAAAATATTTACCTTTGAAATAAGTACAGTAAATTTATATGCAGCTATAAATAACACTTAGACAAGTAGAAAAAATACTGGACTTATACATTAAGCTTTAGTTTTTGCAGGTATTGCATCTATAATTCTCAAGTACAAATTCAGACCCAAGCTGGCTTCGCAGTAAGTAAGTCCTAATCAGGTTTCTTGGCTGGATACAGAAAGATCTGTATGCTTGAAAGCCAAATTCTAGTCTTCTGACAAGATCAAAGTATTTTTTCATTATTATACAAGCAAAAAGTTATCTTATTCAAACAATTTTTTATTATGTTAAAAAAAGAAATTAAAAATATTTATATTTATGTGTTACAATACTAATATAAACATAATAATAATTATAATTAATACCGGTTCTATTTAATTAATTTAGCATCTAAATTTCTCAAAATTAAAAAAATATTCCATTTTATTCTTTGACTTTCTTTTAAGCAGCTACAAAATATCCCAACTGACAGCACTGCACTCCTCTTCGAGCATCTCCCGAGATCGTTGGAATGCCTAATTAATGCATTGGCCGGGCCTTCGGGACCCGCCTGGCTTATCAGTGTTTGTAATTAGCGCATTTGCATTAAAAATAGCAATAATTTCCCATAAAAGAAATGCCCACCGTTGCTATACAAATATATTAGTGCATTTCACCTCTCTCTTTCTCTCTGCCCCCTTGGGATGCCTCTGAGTTGGCTGGCTCCTTTGGGTAATTATTGCGAAGTGACAGGAAGTGGCCCAGAATTAAAATCGAAGCATTAAATAGATAGCTGACATATCGCCAGTCGCGTCGCCGGCATCAATTAAATTTGTCTATCGCTTCATGACTCCGCAACTCCCTCGCCATCGCTCACCGGCAATTAAGAATACCTGCCTTTTGATTTCCCAGAGCTAGAGATGGGCTAGCTATATATAGTAGTTGGACTAACTAACGATATTTGCAAAGTTATATTAAATCTCTAGAGCAAAAAATAAAATATATAACTAGCTATATTTAATCAACATTAATCACATCTGCTGCAAGTTAAAAATCATAGTTGTTGCTTAGTAAAATGTTTAGTTGTTTTGTTTATAATTTAAGTAAATTTCAAAACTATTTTACTTACCTCTTAAATAAAAAGAATATGCCATAATATTTATAACCAACTTCTCTGACCATCTCCGACTTTTCCAAATGATTGTCACATGAAAATCGGTTTGCCATATCTTTATATTCCAATTAATCTTAAAGCTGGCTCCGGCAATTATGCTCACTAATTAATGGTTTTTTAAACAAACTTGGCAACGCGTTCTGCTCACGTTTGAGCCAATTACCCCAGACCGAGCCACGCCCCCCACCGCCCCTGGAGTGGCCAGTGCAAGGCGTGCATTTATTGATTCACAATTAATGTTGATTATCGTGATTGCACAGAGACCAAACTCCCCATCCTATCGAAATGACACGCCCCAAATTTACAGATATTCCCCCCATATGTAGCTCAGAAGATCAGGCTCATCTCCAGGTGCAGCTCAATTCTCTTTCTCAAAAACCGATGATGAGTCTTTACGTGGCGCGATTTATATTTTTTCGGCCTGGCCGATCGAAAATTCAGTAGCCGTTTCGACTGCCTAATGATGGCCCCCATCGCCGAGGCCGATGAATTATTACGCTAACCACAAGCCATGTTAGCACAACTGGTCCAGAAGTCTATTATTATTTATGCGAAAGCCTGCCAACAACGGTTGATCGCTCAGATCGCACGGATGCAAAGACTGGGATCTTTACCGATCTCTCCGATCTGCGATCTTCAATCGGCGATCAACAGCCGCCGTTAACCGAACTACGCGGCCATCAATCATGAAATTATTGCCGCTCCATTTGGATTTGCATTGCAAGTGGGAAAGAAAACCGGCAGAACGGCAAAATGTTAAAGGAACTTACCAATGTAGCCCTTTTTATCACAAAAAAGTTATGATAAGATACTTAAAATATTTTTTAGAACTATATTAATGAGAATCATTATATTAACTTTGCTTTTCTTGTCTTCTGACAAAGGATTTCGGGATCTCACCATTATGTGAATTGAATAAAAATGAAACGACCTCAATTGAAGTAAACTTTCATAGAAAAAACTACGTATATACGTCTTTGATGATAACTTTAATGGAATTTCAAACTAGTTGTGATATTTTTTGCATGGCAAATTATTTTTCTTCTGACCCATAGAACGATCAAAAAAATCTCTATTAGCTTCTTCCAAAATAATCATTGTCCTTTGCTCTTCAGATTTAATTTGACTTCTACCAATTCCTTTAGTTCAAAATTAATTAATGGCTGGTTCAATTAAAATTGCAACATGCCGTTGAACTAAGAACTGGGTACTGGGACAGGGACTAAGGCGATTGGAGCGGAATTCTTGTCCCTGTCCCTTTGGCTTGGCGGCTACCATGTACAACGTGTAGCTACAACTTGCGTGCGTCGTTCCTTGATGAGCAGCAGCAGCAGCAGCAGCAGCAGCGGCATCCCCAGCAGCAGCAGCAGCGACAGCAGCAGCAACATGTGTTGGTCACTGCTAATCTGGCTGGACTTTTGCTCCAGCCACACGGTGTGTGTGTCCTTAGGCAAGCTTGGATTCTGCATAGTCATACACTGGAAAATAATGGATAAACTTAATAAAAAGTCAATAAATTCTTCAAGGTAAGAAGGAATTACACATGGATTTATCATATGAAATTCAGCTATAAACTTTAAACTGTGTTTGCATTTTAAATTTGAATTATATACTAACAGATAATAATATAATAGAAATATAAATGTTATATGTTATATGTAATAAATGTTTTATAAAATTATGAGTTTGAAATAGAAGGAGATTTATAATTTAATACGAAAGGATAATTGTAAATAGTATTTGATTTATTTATAGTTCAATAAACTAAAAGATGTTTGAAAAACCATAAAATTAACAGAATTCTTAAAAAATGTATGGGAATAGAAAACAAATTTCGCTGTTTCTTAGATTTGTTTCCTTATATATTTAAATTCAAAAATAAAATTTAAAAACTACTATAATAATAATATAACTTCTTTAGGTTATTTTTCTTAGTGCAATTACGCTCAAATAATTCACCAGTGTAAAAATCAATTTAGTTTTTCCAACTGCACCGCTCCAGCAAAGCCTCTCGTACTATATTTCTCACGTCCTTGGCAATTTGTGGCGAAAATGGAAAATTGCTGTTCAATTATTGGTTGCCATGTAAATTTGTTCCTTGGCCAGATGACAAGAATTCTAATAACTTGCTTAGGCCGCGGCTGGCCTGGAGCTGCTCGCCATCTTCTTCTGGCTACTTACACTTATCGACCATTTAGGAAGAAATTTATTTTCGGACCTGGGTCTGGGTCTGGGTCTTCGTTACTGTTGATACGTTGAAACCAATTAGTTTTCGGGGACCACACACGCGCCGCAACGGAATTAGCATTTCTTTACAAATTCCCCAACGGTATTTAATGTAAAAGCCCATAGATAAGAAAACTCACTCTCAGAGTGTATTATCTGGAGAAATATAAATAAAAATAACTTGAGGTAATTATCACAACATACCCAAAACAAAACGAAGTTCCCTCATCTGTAAATTAGCATTTAAATTGTTGAAAGACGAGAGTTCACTTTGGGTTTCTCGGAGGGCTGGCATATCTTGTGGCTTCGCTGATAAGAAGCCGAAAATGGTGCACTTATTGACAACTTTAACGAGTTGTCGACAAAACAACAACGAAACGAAATGAAACGAAATCGAAAAAGATTTCTATGGCGCATATATATATAAACGTGTTTTTTGGGTCAACAAAAGCTACCAGCATAACAGACTCCTCCTAGTATATGGGGGCGATCTTCATATAAATGTCAAATTGTGGGCCACAAAACGATGCAAATTGATGGACAACTTAAAGAGTGGAAAAACAAAGACCACCCACTCACTCACTCAGCTTACTTTACAGTTTACAGACTTTGATTACCTGCCCTTCGTTTGGGACAAATTTCAAATTAAACGCTTCACTGGCCACTGGGAAAAAAGCAAGAACGAAATAAATGCAACAAGTGGACGCAAGAATTTATGATGCCATTGTCTTTGAGAATCACTTCTCTGAATATACATTTAACGGTTCAATTGAGTTGTGCCCCGAGTGCGAGCCATCTTCGACCCTAGCTGTCTGAGGCCAACAGCAACGCTGGAACAGCCGTCTTAACTTGGCTCTGACAACATAAAAACTTTTATGCGCATTCCTCGACTTAAAGTTCAACTCCAAGTCCAATTCCACAGCCAACAAGACGGGACAACAAAAAAAGGAAGAAATGTATAAAAAAAAAACAAAAGGCAAACCGAAGTGGAAGTAAAAAAAAAAATAAGAAAAGATCAAAACATGACAATAAAAATCAGGACTCTGAAACGGGTCGGACTCTCTGGTCGGTCGGATGGTCGTGTGCCTGTTTTAACGCCAAAAGTGTGACATATAATTTCGAAAATGACACGCGGCAACAAAAGCAACAGGAACAGCGAAAACCCATAACAACAATTCAACAACGAGAATGTCACCAAAGCGGGACACGCAAAAGGGTCCAGCTCTTGGGCATCCAAGGAATTGGATCCGGAGGGATCGGGGATTGGGTAGCCAGTCCCTGTTCGAACTGATCATTTACTTTACGACTGCCCTTAGCTCTTGCCTTGTTTCTTTAATTTTATGCTCGTTTTAGGCTCTCATTTACTAATTTTTAGCTTAGTAAATATATAGAAATAGGGATTAAAATATTTTAAAATTGTAAATATGTTTCATCTAGCTTAGTAAAAATAGAAAAAGAGAGTAAAATATTTAAAAATTGTAAATATGTTTCATTTAAGGTCATCAAAGAGCAGAATAAAAGATAAGGAAAACATAGGAGATATGGAATTTTTATGATACTTTGCATTAATGTAAAATCTAAATTTAAAGATATATTAGGTGTCAATAAATCAGATAATACCATTAATAATTCATAGAAAAAATTGTGTTCTTTGGCCCAGTACTTTTGCTATTCTAAAAGATTTCAAGTCAATTTTATGTTTACATTATGAAACCATTAGACACATATTCATACAAAATTCTATATTCTTTAACAATAATTTTAACAATAGATAACAATTTGTACCTTTTAAATACAAGACTACAGACGAGCTTCCTGCAGAGTCACACTTATACTCCTCTCACATAATATCTCATAATCCCCAAAATAAAAGATTGCCGTCTCAAACTTCCTTTATACTCTGCTTCAATTTTCTGTTTTCGATTTCCACTACCAGATAAGATGCTTCCTGCCATCTTTCTAGATACCAAAAAAAGAGCCAAGCGGAAATAGAAAAAGGGTTTGGCCCACAGCCCAGAGATCCAGTCATGTTGAGATGTGGTGCTGGTGGTGCTGCTGTTGTTGCCGCAACTGATGTTGATTTTGATGTTGATGCTGATGTCGCTCCTTCTGCTGATCCCCAAAGGAGCGACGCCCAAGGCACTAACTGGCAACAGGCGAGAGGCAGAGGAAACGAAGGGAACGGAGCGTGGCGGACATCCCGACACGTCACCAAAGCGGGCTACAAAATGGCTAAAATGCATTTGCAACGCTCCAAAGCGTCTGCCTCAGTTACCAACCTTTCAGCCATTCTACCTTTAAGCCTTTTAAGCCAAACTCTGAGTTCATTACTAGCGCAACGAAAGTAACTTGTGGAAGAGGTTGCACCAAGAAAACAGCCAAAACTTGACACGCATTTTAGGAGGTAATTGATAAAAGAGTTATGATTTTTGATTTTTATATAATTTTAAATTCGTGCAAAAATAAAAGGAATTATCCACTTACAACATTTTTATAGCAACTAATAAAGAAAAGAGTATTGAAAATTATTTCCTAAGGTTGTTTTCCTTCAATAGAAGAAACAGTTTTCAAGAATTTTGAATTTGTATTGTAATATTTTCTTATATTACATTTACTTACTTTATTAATTACTTAAGAACTAAAATTCAAAAATATTTACTTGTTTTCAGAGATGTTCCTAACATTTCATAAAAAATATCAACATCTTTATGAATCTCCACAGGCTAAAAAAAATCCATTTCTGACTACTGATCTATGGCCAGAGATTATTTCGGTTTTGAAAAAATCCCAATTTGAGAAATACGAAAAGGAAAATGAATTAAAAATTCGACATTTTATAGCTGACCGGCAGACGATGCTGGCCCCCATGCTGGGCAGTCTAGTGCAGTGTCAACGTGGCCGAGATTATTTACATTTACACCTGGGCCAGGCGTCGCTATCGGACGCTGACACTGCTCCACACTTGCCACGCTAATGAGACCTCAAGCCCGAAGAAGTTTGACATTTTGACCAGGCCAAGATACCGAAGACCACCAGCCGAGTGCGATCATCTGTTGATTTCATTTTCCCCGATGTTTTCCGCTCCAAGACGATGCTTATCAGCGGCGATTTGGTGGACGTAGCACCTGAGATCAGATCTGATCAGTTGTGTGTGTCTGCTGTTGGCTGTACCGTTTCTTTGCCTCAATTAATGAAAATGAAAATTTCGGTCTCGACTCTCTCGCGTCGATGCTTATCGCAAAAATGCCGATCGTTCGAAAAAATCCGATTCGATTAATGCAAATGTGTGGCTGTGAGGCAAAATAACTTACAATTATGCTAAAGTGTTGAAAACGATTTGATTGTTTGATTGGTCTTTGATTGGTTTGATTGTGGCGGAAGATGCCGCAGCTCCACAAGCTGAGTGAAATATTAATTTCTTTACACTCGACATCGAAAACTGAATAAATTAGCGTAAGTCTAACTCATCAGGCCGGCTTGTTGGCCGGAAATGAAGCATTAATCGCCAGGCTCAGGTCAACTGTACTCGACTCGGCTCAGTTCACAATTTGTCAGGCCGAAAGAGCATCTATTCACCATTCATGGATGCCATCGATTGTCTCTGAATGAAAATTGAAAATCTTTGAGGAGCCAGAGGGCAGGGGCGAAAGCCCTCGAAAGGGGCCTTTGTCCGGCGAGCTTGTTTATAAATAGAAGTAAATTAATAACATAAGTACCTAATCCAATCAATCAAACTGGTAAATCACACAGCCAGTCTATAGAAACCACACGCCAAAGCAAAGCCCAGCCAAAGGTAACCCAAACAGCATCAACAACAACAACTGCTTTGGGGGAACAACAGCCATGACAACGACCACTGTGACTGACTGACTACAAGATAAAAACATCAACGGCAACAGCCACAACTGCCACAACAACACACGCAGTCTCCCTCCGCAGAGTCCCGCCGTAAAGTTTTAGCTGTAACAAAAAAAAATCGGATATGCCCATCCCTAAAAAAGCCAACTGAAACAAATATGAAAGGGAAAAGCCACATTTGTCAGAGTCTTGAATACCCTTAATGTGTATTTCCTATTATGGAGCTTCGGTAATAATGTGCTTTCAAAGAGTGAGAGAGACTATCCAGAACCCGGAGAAAAGGTATGCAAATGGAACTAAAGTGGAAATGGAACTTAGGTTGATTGATTTGAAAGCGCAGCTTTTGGCCTTTAAGACTCATTCATAAATGAGATAGTTTTTACTGATTAAAAATATGAAGAACAGGAATTAGAAATTGTTTAAGTATTGACTTATTATTGTGTTACTAGTGGAAAATATAACTAGCTTAATTAGTACAGAGACTAAGGCAATAAAATATAATAAATAAGTAACCCTCACCAGGGATTTAAGCTGGATATCTCCAGCTCACAGATCTAGAGTTCTTCAAATGATATTTTCCTGATTTTCTTATAGGGAGACGAAAATTATGACCTGACTCTTATTATTATTTTACTAATGCATTTAATAACTCGCTAGTTTAGTAAAAGAATCAATATGAAAATGAAATATGAAATATGAAATAACCTTCACCTGGGATTACCCCAATATCTCCAGCCTACAGATTTAGAAATGCTAATTTCTTTGGTCTACAGATCTAGATCTAGAGTTCTTCATATTGATAATGTTTTTAATCTTTGTAAATTATCAAGAAACACTCTCAGCTTACAGATTTAGAATTGCCAAATTGTTAACTTGGAGAATGAAAATAATGTTAGTAATGAATCAGTATTATCTAAATCATGGATTAAACTGCTCTCTCGCTTAGTAAAAAAGGGAACAACAAAAAACATAAAAAGTAACAAGCACAAAGGATTGAACATGATATCTCCAGCTTACAGATCTAGAGTTCTTCTTAATAATAATGTTTCTAATTTTCCTAAAATACACTCTCAGCTAACGCCTAACAGGTATGCAATATTTTTTATAAAGATAAAGTGTCGGGTATTTCAAAGTCATTGGGCTTAATTTCCGTTTAAATATACTTCCTGGTAGAGTATAATATTATTATCATGAGCAGAGTAAAATATTCTTCATATACCCTTCTTTCGTGCGCTTCTTTCTACAGTATATGGAGGCATGTTGAGTTGATGTTGATGCTGTCGCCCGGCGACATTGCGGAACTGTAGCCGACATTCAGTCTTTGGGTCTTCGGTCGTGGGTCTCTTCCCCTCCCGAACCCTCTGTCTGCGGAGGTCCGTTTGCTTTCATTGGGTTCTTCAGTCCAGTTTTTTGCCTGATCTGAAGCTGAAGCTGTGCTGATGTTGCTGCTGCTGCTGCCTTGGATTCACACCCTCACCCACCCGCCGCTGTCCAAGCCGTCGAAGTCTGGCCAATCCTTTTTTTATTTTACTCTTTTTTTTCGCTTGACTCGACTTGGCTCTGGGGTCTCTCGCTGTGGCTCTTTTTATGAATATGAATGGCTTAGCACGCGCCTTTTAAGCCACCAGCTGAGATGACTTGTGGCTTTTCAATTTCTCGTTGTTGCGTTTTTCTCTTTTACTTGTCGATCCGCCGAGCTTGGCCCCCTCTTCTATGTATGTAGGAGCGTCGTCTCTTGTATTGATCATTTTATTTCCAACGTTTTGGGTTTTTTTTCTCCATATATATATTTTTTTTTGTGAGTTATTGAGTACTTGACGGTCTGTGGGCCTCTGCTTGTCTGGGGCTCTGAATCAGGTCTCTCCTCGGCCTAATGACTGGGCGCAATTTCAGCTTTTTACTCCGATATACTTGACTTGGCGCATTACTCGAGATTCTTTTGTCTTAGAAACCATCTAACGGATAAATGCACTACTTAGCGCTAAAGTTTCTAATATTTGCAAAAGAGTATCCACTAGTTCGTCGCTGTATCTTTCCATCTTCCTGCAATTGCCTTTGACAATAATGTTGTGATGTGCGCCGGAAATGAGTAATCAAGATTATGCGATATTAGCAAAAATAGATTTTCGATTTCGGGTTACGAGCATTGATTGATGAGGTGAGACAGCAGCAGCCAGCCAGACACAAGACGCAAGACTCAAGATTCAAGACTCAAGATTTTCTGTGTAAGCCGAGGCAGCAGTTTGATTTTGAAATTCGATTCGTTATGGCTCATAACTCCTTCTGTATAAGTCAATCGAATAATTTTTGGAATGCAATTAACTGCTGAATTATGAAGCATTTCGAGCAGGTGAAATGCTAGACGGTATAAGCCAGCGATTTACGGAGCTATGGTAGCATGTCACACTCACACACACACACACACCGGGGAAAATCTGGATAGTATCGCTTTCCCATATCGTTTTTCCCCACCAACAATTCACAGAACCCGCAGTACTGGCCCGAACTGGGCCGCGAAATGAACTTAATCAAGTAATGACCGGGTTGATGAGGAGCGGCCACATTTCTTATGCCGTTGCACGCCGGTAACATGAGTAATACAACAGATACAGATCAGTAGCTAGACAATAAAACCAAAGCCCAGACATGGCTTGGCCCATTGCCATTAAAGCCGACTTCGACTCCGATACGACTCGCCTCTCCTCGGGCCCTTCTAATTGGCGCGTCGTCCAGTAAACACTAAAAGAAGGAAAAAAAAATGACCGCCTCTCAAAGTGGGGCATAAAACTCAACATTTTATGTAATGTGTTCATTAGAGTCGATAGCCATTCGCCTCATCCTCGGCTGAATAATTGATCCAATAACACAGCGTGCCGTTGATTTTTTACAATCCAGCGATAAACTTTACAATCGCTGATCGATATTATCGCCAAATAGTTATTAATTGAGGCGTCTTCGGCCCAGAATTTCCTCAAGCCACTTCCTTTGTCTCCTGCCTGCTCCGTTTTATGCCCATGCGAATTACCTTAATTTCTCAATTTGCATATTAAAAATCGGAATTTTTATGGATCTCTATATGACCAGCGACACGAAAACGTTTTTCTGGTATTTTGTCCACAACCCCCATCAACTGACCGACGGAGATCCCCAAGAAAAAAATGTATATATAAAAACAAACAAAATCGGAGAGAAATTAACGATCTAAGTATATTGAAAACCTTTAGACAAGGCTCATAAAAATGTTGGAACCATCAAAATGGTAAATGCTACACAATGAAGCTTTGGAAAGGCATCTGACTATTTGACGATGTCTTTATTTTAATTGTCAAAGTTTTGAGAGGGGTACTAGTTGGGTATAATGGACTTGAGACTATTTTAAAAATATATTTTTAAGCTGGAAAAGTTAAGATTAATCAGTTTAAAATAAATATTAAAGATAGCCAAATAAATTTTCTCTAACGATAAGTGTGTCCGAACTTTACCTTTTCCCTCCCATTAAAAGCAAGATGAAAATCCGAACAAAGTGTTTATATTTTATTTAATAAAGGAAAAGATAGGGTAGACTTAGAAAATTCCTAACTTATTTAGTCAAAATTGAAATCAGTTTATACTACCGATACAACCTTGTTATTATATTCCAGGGTATCCATGAATACCTCATTGTCGGACATAAAAATCCACTCCTCCCGCATTTCGTTCCCAAATTAGTGTCGAAATTGGTATCGATTTGATTGCAGTTTCAGGTGTAAATGGCAATTAGCTTGATGAGTGCGTGCTTAAAACTGGAAAATAAAAAGAAAATATATCCCAGGGGACGCGGGGAGCTGCCCCGCCTGGCTGGCTGTCGTCTAGGGCGACATTGTCACTAGACTTTAGGCCTGTCATCTGGCCTGACAGTTCGACATACTATAAATGCCACACGCACGCCCAAAGCCAATCCCAATTGCCTGCTGTGGCCCGATCGGGTCCGGTTTTGGGTCTCCTGCGCTATTTCTGGCTGTCCTGGTCCTGGTCCTGTCCCGTCCCCAGTCCTCTTCGGCACTTTCAGTCATAAAATCGCAGAGAGATGCGCTTACAGTTGCTATCATTATTATTATTACTTTTATTATTATTATTAGTGAATGCTGTTCGTGGCTGGCGCATAGCATAAAGTAACCAAGTCAATGACGGATCATTAAGCCTCAAACAAAATGTTTGTCCATTCGCATTTTCCGATTGAATTCTCGCTCATAATCTGGGATAACATTCCTTAAGCCCCTCTTAAGTTCCAACTGCACAAATACGTGTTTTATGCAACGCAAATTGCACGCATAAATCATAACCAACAAGTGGCCGGAGGCCTTTTTATCAAAGTTCCTTAAAGAGTGCGAAGAGATTCCACGGGACTGATAAAGTTTACTCAGAGTTTGAGATCTTGATTTTATTTTAAATGAAAATGTACAAGGTTAAGTTGAATGACCGGAAATAAACATGGAACAGGGATTTCAAAGATAAAGAATTTGGGAAGGATTTTTAAAATAAAATATCCTTGGAACTATGATTATTTCGGTTAAATATAAACTTTATAAGTTAATGAGTAAGCCTTTAGGTACACATCCTCCTGCTAATAACTTTGCCTCCTTTTACTTGATTTAAATGCTTTCTTTTCGATAATTCTTGGTTATTGTAAAAATATATTCAAAGTTTGAGTGAAGAATATAAATATTCCTTTTGGAAAGGTTCCACTTGGTGTGAACTTAGTTAAAAGTACTCAAGACAAGAAAATATATTTTATTTACTTAAAGTAAACATTCCAAACCTGATTATCATTTACTTCTTTTAATATTATTATTCATTCTGTTTACTATAAATACGTAAAATCTGTTACTAAACTCTTATTAAGATCAAATGTATCATTAGCCAACCCAAGCTAAATCAAATGAGATGTATTAAGAGTGTGATGTATTAAGAGTAAGGCAAAAAAAACAAGCAAGAATTCTTTTTTTACCATTCAAGTGAAATCAGACAACAAATTAAATTCCTGGCTCATCAAAGACCTCCCAACCGCCGCACAAGATCGGCGGACTCTCGTCGCGAGGCCGACAGTAGCTCAGGCTCCAGGTGAGACCGCGAAGATGGATGCAGGTGGCAGCCCTGGGGGCCATCAAATTACCAGTGTTGGCCAAGCAGAGCCAAGCCGATGGCCCTGCTAATAAAGCCGTAAAATTAAACGCCAACAGGCGGCCGTGCTGGTCAAGTCGAGGGGCAGTGATAAACGCCCAGAGATGTTTTGAATTGTTTATTCGCGTGCAAATAATTGCTCCGGCTGGTTGGCTGGTTGGCCGGCCGTCGTCGCCAGTTGGAGTCGGGGCCGATTGTCTTGGTGATTGGCTGCGCATTGTAATCGGCTGGTCAAGCTCCATAATAACCAGCTTCCCGTGTTGAGCACTGCGGCTGCCGGGGCGTGGAGGCGTCAAATGGCCCACCTAATGAGCCGCTAATGAGAAAGCATCGCTGCAGGTCCCGCCGATTAAAAAGAGATACTCCTGAACAGCCACCGCTGCCTAATCCTTGATGGTATCTGCACTTAAATCTTGGATATTGGGAAACCTGCATACATAGTTCGAGGGGCGGTGCCTTGGCAAAAATAATTAAAATATTTACCAAAATGCCAGCAGACCAAATCTCAAGGCATTTAAACGGGTTGCGGCCGAAAACGAAATGTAAACGCCCCAAATGCGGGCAGGCACAATTTGTATCTGTATCTATGTATCTATGGGCTGTATCTGCACTTGTATCTGGCTGTGGGTCCACCCGACGAGGCCATAAACGCTTCGAGCCGGCCCAAAGCCAGCAAATGAGTAGAGAAATAAAATCTTAAACACTTGTTGATTGGCTTAAGTAGAGTACGAAGAAATTACCTAAAACGGAGTACATTTTTATTGGGCGCTTAAATCAATAATGTGATCTATTTTGTGCTTTAAAAACTTTGAATTAAAACTATTTATTTTAAAGGCTGTACAAATAATTGTTGTATTTTTAACAATTTAAAAATAATTTAGTTAGGGGAGGGCACAGAGAACTTTTAGTATTTACGTGTGTATAGATAAATACGAACTCCAGGGATTTATATAATTACACCAATTAATTTTGTCGCAGTTTGTCACTACTTTCGTGCTGTAATTAATTTTTTGTTATAGGTAAAATTTGTAAATTGAATTGTAAATTAAAACATATAAATATGTTGTAAATTACATGCTATAATATTTAATATCTCCATAATGTTTTCTAAAAACTGACATAATATTAACTTTATAAAATTGTACAACTTCTTATTGAACTGGTTAATATTTGGTAAAAAAAATAACTTGTTTTTTTATTTAACACAATCTTTATAGATATTTGAAGGTGCCACAAAAAAAAACGTTTAAAAAAAATTTAAACATAAGGTACAACATTTTGTACTGACTTTGTTACCTAAACCTCTTCTTTGTACACTTTTTGACACATTTTAATGTGTGTTTAAAAACTCGTAGTGATTTCTGCAGCATCCTAATTTAAGAATTTCCTCTTTAAAAATTAAATTTATTAGAAACAGCCTTTGACAAATTGGTAGCCTGGGTATATACATAAAACCATCCACAGATCTAATCACATCCACATCTGGGGAGGGGCTTGCGTTGCCACCCCAAAGGCCAACTATTTTTTATTCGCCTCTTCGAGCGTGTCCGAACTGTCAGAAATTGTGAGAACTGCAACGGTTGTCGACAACAGCAATAAACCAAAGAGCCAAATGGAGCAAAACTTATTTAATTAACTTGCGTCAAAATCTGTTGAAAAAGAAATATTAATAAAACATTTCAATTTTCATATTTTCCAGCTGCCAAGTGCCGAGTAGTATCTCCCTCTCACTGTTATCACAACGTTTTCTTTCTTTCACGTTTCCATTGTGAAACGTGTTTTCTAGCAATCGCTTAATTGATGGCAAAGCGAAATGTTTTGGAAACAAAAGCCGAGATATAAGCAGGCAAGTGTCATAAATAAGTTCCCAAACAACTCGTCGGCTCATTAGCGACAAGACTTTGGGGCAGCCGATCTCTGAGGAAAGCTGTGATGGCATTAGGAAAAGTCCAACTGGACCGGAGCGAGGCAAAGTGGTGTCCCCGTCGATCAGGTAAGGCCCCATGCCTGGGTCCATAAAACAAAATCAGTTTGAAATGAAAACATATCCATGGCTCGTTAGCATCTGATCTCAGCAGGGTGGTTGCAGTGCCATAAGTGTTTTTTTGTGGAAAGTGGTGCATCAGGAAATTTCTATGAAATTGTAGAGGGAAAATATTTGAAAAAATCGAATATCATTTTCATAAGTGCCAGAGATCCTAGTACTCCTAAAGAGTTAAGCAGGATTTGAACCTAATCAAGATCTCCCGTCATCCATCTGTAAGATGTTATTCAATGTTCCAAACTGACACAAAGCCTGCTCCTTAATAGCCTGAAAGGACAAGAGATCCTTGCTTTTAAATGGATTAGCATTACCATGATTATAATCATATATGCAATAGAAGCCCTAAGGCTAGAACCGATCTCTAAGCCTCTCCATATATTATTTTTATCCGCATAAGGAAGCTTAGCCCGGCTTTGGCTATAATTAATCTTAAGTCTATCAGGTGGCATCAAACCAGTCTGTATGGACTTCTCTTCTTGCTAATTGGCCGCCTGCCATGTGCCGATTTGTCATAGTCACCGACTCCACCACGCATGCGCCACGCATGTGGCACCAGGCTTCCCCCTCTCATACCCCAACCCTGCCACGCCCCTGGAGCCCCCCGAACGCCCCTTTCGATTGGCAAAGCCACACGCAACAGCTACACGATTTTCAACAACAAAATTTGTCATATGTGACGATGGACGCACGGCGTCGTATAGGCTTTTCTTGAACACCGCCTCAACCCCCTCCTTACCCCTTTTTAAATTTTTCCGCATTTTGTGCGTTTCGGAGGCTTTGGGCATTTTGTCAGCGGCAACGGCGACCACCTTTGGGGCCATGGAATGCAAACAAATTTGTGAACACGACGCAGTTTACAGCTCTGTGGCTGCGTCTGTCGCCGTGGCCCACCCATTGTTATAATTATTGGGCGCCCATGTGCAAGTGACAATTTAGCTCTGGTTCTTGGCTTTTCCTGGCCTGGCATTTGTGAAGCAAATCCACTGGCGATGGCCAACCGTAAACAAGGGGACAACATGTGTTGAAAGCCGTTAGAAGACAGCTGTTGTGCGGGGAGAGAAGCCATAAATTTATAAAAAATTTGGCATAAGGAATTTTGTTAAAAGTTATGATAATTTTTGAATTTATTATTATCCTAGCAATTGGCTAGGAGTCATATCAATGCAGTCACCTGTTTTATGTTCTTTTAATTTTATTATTTTAAAATCAAACTAGGAATACTCTAGTAGAGCTTCCTTTAAGTTAACGAAGATAGAACCTAAAACTGCTTTCTGAAGACACAGTATATGGTTGTATTCGTATTTTAGAACCCTACATATTTTTGGAAGTTACCTTCATTTTCTTCTTTTCATTTTGTCATTTAAAAACAAAACTAGGAATATTCTGGTAGAGTTTTCTTCTAGTTACGAAGATAGAACCTAAAACTGCCTTCTGAATACCCAACATATACTGAATTCTTAACCCCTATATGGCTGCATTTGTATAACTAAATCCTACATATTTTTGGAAGTCGTATCTTGAAAGTTACCTGTTTTATCTTCTTGTCATTTTATCATTTAAAAACCAAACTAGAAATACTCTGGTAGAGCTTCCTTGCAGATAGCGAAGTCTGAACCAAAAATTGTCTTCTGAAAACCCAACATATACTAAATTCTTAACCTCCATATGCTTGTAGCAGTCTCTGGCTCCCCCACATCGTTTGAAAATCACGAATGCAAAGACCTTAATAACTTTTGCGACCTCTGTCTGCCCTTAGCTCTCATTCCTTCCGTCAGTCAGAGTCGTAGTCCCAATCCCAATCCCAGTCCCAGTTGCAGTCAGAGCTAGAGCTGGGAAATCGGGATTCCGACTTGTCCAGTTCCCTGAGCGCCCGGCCACTAATTCGTTTTCACACTTTTCATGCATCGGACAGGTCGAAATGGCTGGCGGCGCATTGGCAGCGCCTAATTTCATACGCCAGTCTTAGATCGGGCCTCCCCTTGGTCCATCGGGCACCCGTTTCCAGGCGGCTAATATTTATATTTGCCCTGCATTTCTCACTCTGCCGATTGCCAGCGATTT
Source organism: Drosophila watanabei (assembly GCA_008042575.1). Lineage (NCBI taxonomy): Eukaryota > Metazoa > Arthropoda > Insecta > Diptera > Drosophilidae > Drosophila > Drosophila watanabei. Next base: position 2,592 of record VNJS01014127.1, on the reverse strand, counting down.
GATAAGCAAATGGAAATGCGGACCAGGAGAAAGAGACCATGTATGGCAGCAGCAGAAGGAGGAGGAGGAGGCGTCCCAGGCCCGGACGATGGCGGCGAAAGGTGCAAATAAATAATTTGCAGTAGCCAGGCGGCGACTCGACCCACTGTTGGCCAACCTCGGTGGTGCCCCCCGTACGTACTCCTCTCCTGAGCACTCGATCGACTGAAAAAGCGACGGCCAGACAAATATTTTATTGCAAATTTGCTGATATTGGACGACAGGCGGCCACTGGAGCAGTTTGTACTGCTGCTGCGGCTGTTGTCCGGCTGTTTTGCATATTAAATTTATTTTATTGAATATAGGCAACGATTTACTTAGATATGCGAGGCGGGATTGAGGAGTTATGGCTGCATACCTTTTATCTTTTCTATATATTTGTGGTCCTACAATAAATCAATATCACAGAGGGGACACAGAAATCGCTAATGGTTTGAAATCCTTTTAAAAAATCAGTCTAAAAGTATACAATAGAATGTTTGAGATAGCAAAATTACTAAAAATTGGTAATTGTAACCTTTTGAGGCAGAGTTCTGGAGTTTTTAAGGGATTTAAAAACCTAAGGTATCTCCTTTACACCCCTGTATTTATATATGCTAAACCAAAAACTTTAATTTTATTAATATTATAATCCTCTTTATTTTCAAACTTCATTCTGATATCCTTTAACTGAAATAAGTATAATAAATTTGGGCTTGATTTACGTGACAAAGAGTTTCTTTTATGAGTTGTTATTAATGAACCAAAGACATACGTGTTGCCGCTAAAGTTACTATCGTTTAATACCTTAAAGAAAGGGTTTTAAAACTATTCTATTAATACTTGCAGATATCACACTCAGTGATCAATTTGTCAATTTTAATATATAACCGTTTGTAGCATATTTTTAAACACCTGTATTACAAGAATAAATCCTCCTGACTAATTCCACTTACATGTTCTAATAAGCGAACTCTTCGTGAAAACCCCATTTATTTGGTTTTATCTTCCACAAATTTAAATGTCGAATTCCTTAAATAATTTTAAAAACTCTTAACGATATTATTTAATTTCTAAGAATTAAAAAAAAATATAATATAAACTCTAAAATCCATTTATAAAACAAAGAAACTCACAATGTTTCTATATTTACATCCAAGCACTTCTAATGGATTTGTTTCCGGCTCTCCCTACATAGGAGGAAGTTTTCCAAACCAACCTCTACCTGGCCGGCGCACATGGAGTTTTCCAGCTCATTGTGCTACACTTTCCTGGGTTCCCCCCGCCCCCCCTTTCGCTTGAGGGGCCACGGAGCAGCGCATAATTGCCATCGGATTCGGAGGCCGTGGAAGGAGGCCCAGCGGGCGATGAATTATTAATTGCCGTTGATTTGCATTGAGATTTGCTCGGTCTGGGATCATTACCGGGACCGGCAATCTTGGCCAGCAATGGACTGCATAGTGTAAACATAATAATCAACGGGCATTATATGCCGATATATGGCGATCGGCAGAATGCGCTTTTGCAAAATGGCCGCCGGTCAACGCGGCCCCCAATTGACACCTGAGCGGCCGAGTTGCCTATTATTGCTATTATTGTTGCTCCCGCCGGTGCGGCAGCTGTAATTGTTATTTATGCACTTGCATTTAGCCGCGTGTAATGGCCGGCCGACCGTCATGCCCCCTGGGAGGGGCGTGCAACGCCGGGCAATTTGCAGCACTGCGCCCGATTACATAACCGTTCCAAGCGGCCTAATTGTGGTGGGGAAGCGAGTACAATGATGTCCAATATTAAATTGTATTGGTCCAGTTAATAGCAGCCTTGGACAGGGAGCTAAGGTTCCCACATCTATGGCAATGCTATATGGAGTTTTTTAGCCAAATTTGAGGACAGATTTGTTAAAGTTTTTAGTCACAATTAAGCTATTGGCAAGTCAAAAAATTAAATCTTAATATAAGACCAAAAATCTTAATATAAGTCTTAAAATTCTGGAATTACGAGATTTTAAGCTTCATTTAAAACCAAAACAACTTAACAAAAGACCAAAAAAATCTCAAAAGAAGACGAAAATATTCTTGCGCTACTTTCCTAACCAAAAATCTTGAAAAATGACCAAAAGCCTTGAACTTTTTTATCAGTGCACGTGACTTTTATATTGAGCAAAACATTTATAATACAAAATAATCATTATTGTTGCTTCTAATTTTGTTGTTCAAATTTTAGGATTATAATTGATTTATAAACAATAACTCAATTTTAATCAGTATTATTGATGAATATCGTAAGAATCATAAATATAAAAATCATCTCGGAAATTAATAGATTATCCATTAAAGATTCACACGATTTTATCTTTTTTGTTCTAAGTGGATTCTAAATTGTTGACTTTTTAACTTAAACAATTTCCCAATAATCATTATTTACGGTCTCCACCAAGGATTACCTATTATATTTCATTTTTAGTACTATGATATAAATCAAATATAAAATTTCGATAAAATGAATATTATTAGTAAGCTTTTAGTTAGATATTTTCCCTCAAAATAGGTGGATATTTCCCCAAGATATTGACAA